>CAUYLG010029746.1:0-80913 GCA_963573385.1 Cacajao melanocephalus | reverse complement strand
AAGATTTGTACACCTTTGTTTCACTAATCTTTTTGTTCTTTTTATTTTTTTTTTTTTTTCCTTGCCCGTATTCTTCTTATTTTTTTTTTTTTTTTTTTTTTTTTTTTTTTTTTTTTTTTTTTTTACAGAAGCCCCCTGTTTCTGATTTTCTCTTTCTCTATTTGATGGTGTGTGAAACCCCTGGGTAGAGAGGATATTTAGGGGAGTGGAAAAATCACTGGACTGAGGGTGGTTTTGACCCTGAGCCTCTACTTAGCATGACTTTGGGGAAAATCACACAGGTTCTCTGAGCCATATTTCTCCTCATGTGTGAAGTGGGGATAATTGTGCTACTTACTTGACTACATTTATGGATTTTGAGAGGATATAGCAAGATAATTGTACAGCGTTTGCAAAAGATGCCATACTGTGTTAAGGCAGGGTTACGATGTTACTTCCACCTTCTTGAATCCTACAGATCTTCTTGGCATTCTATACCTGAAACCATGTATGGTTGCTCAGCTCTAATGACAAAAGCTCTCTTCCTATGACTTACAGGTATCCTGAAGTATTTCAATTTTTGCATATAGGAATGTTTTCTAATTGAGGGAGGTAAAATTCTACTTTGAGGTTGTGGACTTAAGGTATCACTACAATGGAATTTATTTGTTTTCATTGACATTACGTGAATCCTCCATTTGTGGACAACTTTGTTACACAAACTCAATCTGTGACTTCAGTCCATGACCTTATCTGGTGAGTCTTGTCACTGTCAGAATCAAACTCAAATATTGCAGGGACTAATGGTTTCACAGAAGTGGTCATTTCTGAGATCACAGAAGCCTGCTTTGGGGGTTTCTGTCACTGGCCAGAGACCCCTGATGAAATTACAGCCCTGTAGTTCATTCTTGCTTTTGCTTATTATCTGGAAGCTCTGTAGTCAGCTTTCTTTACCTTATCTGAAGACACAGAGCTAGCCATAAGTGAGTCATGAGGGCCAGTCAATTGCATTTCTACAATTTTATTAGGTTGGTTGGGTAGATTAGCTTATTAAACATGAAATGACTGTCTCACATATTCATCAAAGTCTCCCACAGATCCTAGAGTAATTTAGTTTTTTTTTTTAATTTTATTTTAAATACAGAAATATCTGTGGAAAGAATAGAACAAAGCCAGGAAATCTGGGTTGCTGGATTACAATTCTATAAATCTTGTAGGTCACCTTGAGCATAGCCAGAAGCCTTCTGGACTTGGTTAGCCGTAAGAGCAAAGTGCCATGGAGCTCAGGGAGATGGCAAGGGAGTGGCAGGAAAAGCTTCTCTAGGGCGACATTTGAGTAGATTTAAATTATTAACTTGATTTTCATCGGGCAACTAGGGAGAGGAGTATTCTTCACAGAGGAAGCTGATTAAACAAATCAATGCGAAATGAAAGTCAATGATTGGTCTCAGAAGTGGTACATCTTTGGCTGTGGTGGGAAAAAAGATTGTGGAGTTGAGAGAGGTAGGAGTTTGGGAGCAGGTCATGAAAAGCCTCAAAAACCAAGTTTATGTGGTTAGACTGGATAATGGACAATTGCCAAATGCTGCTGAGCATAGAGAAGTGAGGAAGGAACATAATTACAGTATTTTCATTATGCAGTCAATATCCAATAAAACATTTTCAAGGCAGCTCAGTGAATATCTCACCAGAAAACCAAAGGGATTATTAGCTGTTCACATTAGACCTGCATGGTATGTGAACTCCAATAGATATTTCTCACTTAGCATATGCAGAAATTGAGGCTTGTTGCGGTGATGGATGCAGCAAACCACCATGGCACACGTATATCTATGTAACAAACCTGCACGTTCTGCACATGCACCCCAGAACTTAAAGTGTAATTTATAAAAAGGTACACATAACAACAACAAAAAAGAAGTTGAGGCTTGAAGTGGGGGGGTTAAATGGTCAAGGACACTAATCAAATAATTCAGGAGTTACAAAAATTATTTTTTAAGATCATATTATATATTTTTGTTTGGTAGAATCCTATTGATTCCATGAATTCCTATGAAATTCAGTTGAAGACCAAGTAACATTTGCTTTGATGCCCTACAAGGGTTCCCATCTCTGGTTTGGAAGTTCTTCCAAGATTCTGAAATAAAGAGGCCAACATTCATCAGTAAAAGTCAGGATCATTAATACTTAATAGAAATATTTGGCCTCTCTTTTAATCATTTCTCAGTCAGATCCATATTATTATTTTTCATAGGCTCTAGGAGAGGCTGGAACTTGTCTAAAGAATGCTGTGCTGCTAGAAATTTTGTAATTTTCTACATCAGCTCTGATAAGGTAGGCTTCAATCCCTGCTATTAATGCCACAGTGAAAGCTCAAGAGTTTCTGGGAGAACAAAAGAAATATGTCTTCAGGAATACTTTCAGAGAAGGTTAAAAATTTATACAGATTTGCAGATAAACTCAAAGAATCCATTTGACTGGACTAAGTTTCCTGAGGGTTACAATGTTGCATCTCAGAAAATGCAAGAGCAGAACTGTGAAAGAACAGGGTATTTATTTCCTGAGTTGCCTTCCCAATGATTAGAAAAATAAATTCTTGGTTTTGGGCATAGCACTGAGAGTTAGCCAATCTAGGTTGAAGCACTCACTCTGAAAGCCATTTGTGTAAATTTTGGGAAGTCACCTGTTCTGAACCTCAGCTTTTATTCCTTAGTTATAATACCATCTTCCATGTAAAGGAGATGAACAAATTCAGTCATACATCTAGATACTGAGCGTAGATACATAGTTAAGTGTTCATTTAAAATTATGTGTATTTGGACTTAGTTCTTTCCTTCAAGTTCTGGATATTTTAACTGAACTTTTGCTTTTTTTGAGATTCCACTTTAGTGATGCTAATTCTCTCTCAGCTCCTGGATTCCCTTCCAATCATTTGTAACACAGAAAGACTTTCCCAATCTCTGAAGACTTTGTCTTCCCTCTTTCCATCTGAGATGGCTTTATACCAGCTTCTGGAACTTCTCCATCCAGGGTTGTGCCTGAAGCTAAAGTCAGGTATTAAAAACATTCAGATATAAAAGTAAAGATATCATTGAGACTAAGAGGAAGATCACCTTTTGGGGCCCCCCCAAAAGTTCACTTTATGTCCTAAGATATAAATACCATTCTAAAACATAGAAAAATACACTTGTTTACACTGTTGGTGGGAGTGTAAATTAGTTCAACCCTTGTGGAACACAGTATGGCAATTCCTCAAAGACTTAGAGGCAGAATTACCATTTGACCCAGAAATCCTATTACTAAGTATATACCCAAAGGACTATAAATTGTTCTGTTACAAAGTTACATGCATGAGTGTGTTTATTGCAGCACTATTCACAATAGCAAAGACGTGGAATCAACCTAAATGCCTATCACTGAAAGACTGGAAAAGAAAATGTGGTGCATATACACCACAGAATACTATGCATCCATAAAAAGGATCTACATCTAGCGACTGAACTGAGATACATAGTAACTGTTCATTAAAAATTACGTGTATTTGGATTTAGTTCTTTCCTTTGCAGGGACACTGATGGAGCTGGAAGCCATTATTCTCAGCAAACTAATGCAAGAACAGAAAACCAAGTACTGTTTGTTCTTACTTATAAGTAGGAGCTGAATGACGAGAACACATGGACACAGAGGGGAACAATGCACACTGGCCCTATCAGAGGGTAGGGAGTGGGAGGAGGGAGAGCATCAGAAAGAATAGCTAATGCGTGGTGGGCTTAATACCTAGGTGATGGGATGATCTGTGCAGCAAACCACCATGGCACACGTTTACCTACGCAACAAACTTGCACATCCTGCACGTGTACCCCTGAACTTAAAATAAAAAAGATAAAACAAAATAAAATAAAATAAAATAAGAAAAATACGCTTGTTGAAAGATGAAAGTTAGAACTTATTTGTAAAGAGTTTTTTTAAGCTTACATAAAGTAAACCATCATCCATTTATTGCAAAAGCACTGAATTTGCAGCAGAACATAAGTCAAGTTCTAGAATATTATAGGTTTTTTTTTCGAAGTGCAATGATGCGTTTTCCTCATCATTGGGTTTTGATGTGGGAAATTCAGTATCTTCTGCTTTGAAATTACAATTCACTTCTTTTTCGCTTATCCACAGCCATACCCACCTTCATGCTCTGTGTTGCTCAGAAATTCCAAGAAGTTTCCTGCTGCCTCACTGATAGGAACAGGCTGGAATGTACTGCAGCTGATAACTGCCAAGAGGTGCACAGGTCACTAAGGCAGGCAGGCAGGCCCGGGAACAAGTCCTAGCTCCTTTCTGCTCAAAGACTTTGTATGAGTTACTTAGCCTTGGTCATAGGTCAGATTTCCTAGAGAAGAGGGTCCAAGACTCTGAAGTTTATGTGGAGGACGCTAGTTGGGGAGTAGGCTCAGGAGCAACTATGAAAAAAGGGAAGCAGGGATTAGGTAGAGGGAGAAGTGGGACCATGGTGCAATTCAGTGGAGGCCTCCAGAAATCCCACAGGTAATCCTGCAGCTGGGTTTGCCTTCCAGAATTGTCTCAGTTGATGTCTGGGCAAGGTGGCTCATGTCTATAATCCCAGCACTTTGGGAAGCCAAGGGGGGCAGATCACATGAGGTCAGGAGTTGAAGACCAGACTGGCCAAAATGGTGAAACCCCGTCTCCACTAAAAATACAAAACTTAGCTGGGCATGGTGGTGAGCACCTGTAATCCTAGCTACTTGGGAGGCTGAGGCAAGACAATCACTTGAACTCATGAGGAAGAGGTTGCAGTGAGCCAAGATCGCACCACTGCACTCCATCCTGGATGACAGAGTGAGACACTGTCTCAAAAAAAAGAAAAGAAAAGAAAAAGAGAAAAATAACAAAATGAAAAGGAAAGAAATAAAAGAATTTTTCTCAGTTGAAAAATGAATGGCAGGGCTCTTGTATATCCATGTTGACCAGTCATGAATGAAGGCTGCCTTCTGAGCAGGGAGAAACAATTGGAGTGAGAAAGTTCTATTTGGCTGAGTCTACAGGCAGCAGCCAGATATTTTGGTAGCAGATGAAACGAGTACCTCCATCCTGAGGGCCCCCTGGGGCAGCCTAGCACACCTTCCCGTAAATGAACAGTGCGTCACAGCCTCAGGGAGCTTTCCTTGGTTACTTTACCTGAAATTACAGTGCCTTAATCTAATATCCCCTCTACCCTGCCTTATTTTTATTCATAGTATTTACAGTAGTAATTTATCATAGTAATATAAACTCACCTACTTTATAGTAATTTGTCTATTATGTTTTGGCAACTACTCTAGAACCCTGTCCAAACTACCTGAGGACAGGGATTTGTTTTGTTCATAACTGTTTGCCTAGTTTTACCTAGTCCATGCTTGGCATGGACTAAACTCTTTATAAATATATTTCTAATTAAGTGCAATAATTAAATTAATAAATATATACAGATTGAGGGCTTACTCCGTGGGAAGCACTCAAGTTCTAAACACTTATAGTAATTAATAAAATCTTCACAACTGTCAGGAGACCCTAGTATTACTAACTATCTCCATTTTACAGATGAAGAAACTGAGGCACAGAAAGTTTAATTATCTTGCCAAGACCTTGCAGCTAAGAAATACTGTATTAAGAATCAGAGCCAGGCAATTGGATTCCTACTCCAAATTGCTAAGTCCTATTCCTTCTCTTAGCAAAGCCAGTTATCCCTCCCCTGCCTACATTCCTTTCTTCCTTGTCACCTAGAAACTGTGCATAGTCATCATATATTTGGATGCTCCAGATATCTTGGTTGAATCTTTACTGTTTTGCAGATTGAGTCCAAAGGTGAGAGCTTGGATCAGTTCAAACTCCTACCTCCTCTTGCCTTTTTCTTAATACTAGCACCTTAGAACTTGATTGATTCATATAACCTGTTTTTGTTTGTTTGTTTTTACAAAGCCATTGACAAGTTCTGATACTATTGGGGTTTGTGGTGCTATTTTTCAGGCATTGTCTTATTTAATCAGCTCATCTTCCCAGGTATATGTGCAGTGCAAGAATGGCTACCTGCATTTTATAGACAAGGAAACAGAGGTTTAAAGAAGCCACTTGGAAGCAAAGTGACTTATTCTAAGTCCCATATTTGCCTATTTTTCTCTTTATTTCTCCTTGTTGGGGGCTAGATAATAAGAATTAAGCCTGGAACGTTTCTGCTTTCCAGATTTAATGAAAGTCACTTGGAACATCGGTAAGCATTTCACATTTGCTTTTCCCTATTTGACAAATGAGGAATCTGAGGCACAGTGAGGTTACATGATTTCCCCAGGTCATAGGGTGATGTTGCTGCAGCTGGGATATTAGTTTCAAAGCTCACATGCTTTTCAGCGCCTCACCTGCTTCTTCTAAGTGAGTAGTTCTAGGGTCTGCTTAAAAGCCCCATCCATCTTTCCTTGAGCAATGTAATAGGGTTCATGTTTAACATTTTAAAAATAATGCTAATTAAAAACTGAAAAGCCCAGTTTACTTTAAATGAACTCAGGATGTTATCACTCTGCTGGCCCCAGAAGACATTCAAGGAGATAGTCTTGGCAGAATTTACTTATTATAAAGAGTTTCTTTTCTTGAGTGACATCAGCAAAATTTTATGGTATTTCCAGAAACCTAAGGGATTGAAAGAGTATTTCTTCTCCTCTTTGAATTTAATTTTATCTTAAAACAGCCCAGGCAATCTTCCTGAGGCTGAGCTCCAGAACACAGCTTCCAATGTGGAGAAAATTAACTGAATGAGCCTGTCTTACGCAGGCCTGTGGAAACTTGATGTCCTTGCTACGGGTCTACTGGAGTGATGCTTCTCAGCTTAAGTGTAGGTGTCAGTGGACAGTGAAAGTGGCTGTCACCAGGCCGAAATCGTATTTACTTCTTGAGAGAAATGACTAAGGGAATGCATGTTAAAGTTCTGTGGTTTATGGTAGGAAAAACTCACTCCAGTCCCTGGACTATCAGAGCTCTTTGTGACCACTGTTTGAGAACCATCACTTCCATCAAGGCAATGGCAGCTGTGGAGATTTTAAAATCATCAAGAGGTGGAGACAAGTTCCCTCAGCCCTTGAAAAACAGGAGGGAACTTCTTCAACAGATAAAATGCGACAAATAAAAAGTGACCTTCAGTAATTTCTGAGGTTAGGTTAGAATTGGTTCTGCAGCGTCTGTCTGGCTCTCTCTCTTGGAAAATGCATTTTTGGATGGCTACCCTGAAGCTGCCATGTTAGAGTGACCTCATGAGGAGACCACATAGAAAGAGGACAGGACCTGAGGACCCCAGTTGATGCCTTGTAGAGCAAAGATGAGTGTTCCCTGCTGAGTTTGGCCCAAATTGCATCATCATTAACTAAATAGATGATCATTGCTTATTGATGCATCATGTTGGGGGTGATTTGTCACACAGCAACAGATAATCTTAGCAATAGCCAATATACATGGCAGATTGGAATGTCTTAGTCTCCAATAATTAACAGAGACAAATTCTGCATCTGGCATTTACATTCAAATAACTATGTATACAATGCATCAAACACAGGAGTCACTTTATATAATGTTATTCAATGAACTGATGAATGAATGAGTAAATAATCTTAGGGAGAGCTCTTTCAGAAGAAAAACACTTGAGGTCTGTAAGTGACCACATTCCTAACTGAAGCCAACCATGGGATGAGGTTGTTAAAAAGCCATAGACCCCAAGTTAAAGGAGGAAATGGTTTTCTCGTTACCTATCATGACTTGATCACAAATAAGTCTTATGATAGCTTTGGACATGGCAATTTAAGAGGAACTAACAAACTGAAGGGTGGCCAGGATGGTGTGCAACCTTAAAAACCTGTTCTATGACAAGTTGAGAGTTATTTATTTAGCCTGGAGAACAGAAGGGAAGACAAAAAAGTTGTTTGAAATCATTGGAGGAGATGACAGGCTTCTTTTCTGTTACCCACAAGTTGGAGTAGAACAAACAGTCCAATGCTATAAAGTAGCAGTTGGCAAACTTTTCTATAAAAACGCAGATAGTAAATATTTGAGGCTTCAGAAGTCACATGGCCTCTGTTGTAATTACTCAACACTGCCTTTGCAACAGAAATGAAACCATAGTCAATAAGTAGACAAATGAAACAGTTATGTTCCAATAAATCTTTATTTATAAAAACAGGCAATGAGCCACATTTGACCCACAGATCATAGTCTGCCAGTCCCTGATATAAAAAGGTGGATTTTTCTTCAATATAAGCCTGAGTTTCCTAATAAATAAGGCTATTAAACTTCAGAACTGCTTTAGAAAAAACTGATACTTTCTTAATGTGTTTAAAATACTTAGTGTGTTTAAAATACACTAAATGAACCAGACTGGGACAAAATAGTCTCAACACATATAGCTGGCAAAACACTGCTAAAAAGAATATGTAAAAAACTTGTACAACTCAACAATAATAAGACATTGTCCCTATCCAAATTGGTAAAAGTTTTGGACACTTCATAAAAGAAGATACAGAGATGGCAAATAAACATCTGAAAATCTATACTACATAATCTGTCATCTGAGAAATGCAAGTTTAAATCACAATAAGTTATCACTATACTCTCATTAAAAATGACTAAAATGAGAAAGACTGAAAATATCAAGTGTCAGTGAGAGTTTTAGTAGGTGACTAAAACTCTCAACATTGCCAGTAAGAGTATGCATTAGTCCGTCTTCACACTGCTGTAAAGAAATACCTGAGACTGGGTAATTTATAAAGGAAAGAGGTTTAATTGACTCACAGTTCTGCATGACTGGGGAGGCCTCAGGAAACTTACAATCACGGTGGCAGGGGAAGCAGGCCTGTCTCACATGGCAGCAGGTGAGAGAGAGTGTGTGTGAGCACAGGAAAAATTACCATTTATAAAACCATCAGATCACAAGAACAGCATGGGGGAAACCACCCCAACAATCTAATCCCTTCCAAATAGGTTCCTCTCTCAACACATGGTCATAATGGAGATTGCAATTTGAGATAAGATTTGGGTGGGAACACAGAGGCAAACCATATCAGAATATAAAATGCCATAACAACTTGAAAGATATATTTGACAGTTTCTTGTGAAGTTAAACTCTTGCTTATCATCAATCCGCCATTCTACCAGCTATTCTCTTTATTTACCCAAAAGAAATAAAAATATATGACCACAAAAAGACTTGTACACAAATGTTCATAGCAGCTTTATTTATAACAGCTTTAAACTGGAACAGTCCAAATATCTGTTAACAGACAAATGAATACACAAATTGTGGTATATATGTACAGTTGAATATTACTCAGCAATGAGAGTAATAAACTATTGCTACTACAATGTGAAAGAGTTTCAAAATGTGTTGAGAAAAAGCAGTCAGAAGCAAAATACATATTTTAGGGTATCGTGCACATGAAATCCTAGAACGGGAAAAATTAATCTATAATAACATTTAAGATTTGTGCAAAGCAGCTTAAAGATTGTCTGGGCCTGAGGCTGGAACAGATTGACTCTAAAAGGTCAGAAAGAATTTTTATGGTGTCAAAGAAATTTTTTTTCTTAAATGGATGAGAGGTTTCTGTGTTGTCCAGGTGGGCCTCAAATACTTAGCCTCGCCTCCTCAAGCACCAGGACAACTGGCTTGAGACTGTGGCTCCCAAAGAAATGTTTTGTATTGTGACCTTGATGGTGGTTGTATGACTGATGTTAGACCAGCAGATAAATTTTCCAAAACTTATCAACTGTGTATAAGTGTATTTAATTGTATGCAGATTTTGTCACAATAAAATTGATTTTTAAAAGGCCAAATGGCCAGCCTTTGGGGATACAGTAATCATAATAATGATATTAATGGTTAATATTTATTGCATGCTTACATTGTACCAGATGTTGGGCCAGGTGCTTTGAGAGCTGATGCTCATTTAATTCTACAGCTATCTTTAAAGTAACAGTGGTATTATCTCCATGCTACAGATGGAAAACCCAAGCCTCAGAGAGATTTAATAATTTTCTCAAGGCCATGCACTAGTATGCACTAGTTATTTGCAGAGGTGGGGTTTTAAATCAGATTTATCAGAGCCTTAGACTCTAGGATCATTAGTTAGAAGGCTGAACCATGTAATTCCAAAAGTTCTTTCTAATTTAAGATTCTAGAAATATTTGTAAGCATCTGTTGTCTGATGTTAGACCAGCAGATAGGAATCATGTAGTCTGTTGCCTAATTTAAACATATTTTTTAGTTACTGGGGAGTAGCACCACTGCTGGCCAGTCAAAATGACCACTTGATTTATTGGAGAGATCATCTGAAACATCATTTGGAGCATGTGATTGCCAACTCTCAGGCTGAAAAACAAAATGTGGTTGTGTTTACCATTAGAACTCATCATCTTGCTGTGACCTCACAGAGCATTTATGAGTAGACCTGGTGTGATGTTGATATAATGGTATCTGTGTTATCTAAAAATAATTCAGACAGCTCCACGTGTCTCCTATTCCTGGATCCAAGCTAAAGAAGCAGCAGCTACTTGCACAGCTGGGTGTAGGAGTTGGAGAGTCTCCTTTGTCCTTTTCTCAGAGGTTGACCTACCAGTCTCATCTGCTTACTTTCTTGGTTTGCTGGTTCTTAAGGGCAAACTCCATGCCTCCTCAGGAGGATTAGGATATCAGCCTTCAGCATTTCTGAACTTTTAGGGCATTTAAGCATCTAAAAATTATTTTGAATAACATTGACCTGTAGTGTTAGTAATCTTTTGTGATCTTGATGGGATCAGGAAATTATTTTCAAATGGGGATTTATTCTCTGATGAAGGAGGTATGTTCTGTGACAAATCTCACTCCCATATCAGCTGCAGCATTCTCTGACCACATCACTTTGTGAACATCAAACAGGAAAAATGAAGAGGCTTGTCACTGAATGAAATAGCCCTTCCTATAGAACGTTCAGCTTTCTTCTATGTAGGAGGAATCCATAGGCTAAAGATGATTGAACTCTGCCTTGAGAAAGCCAGTTATATTGTCTGTTATATTGGTTAAGTCAAGCTTCTGTAAAATTTATTTTGCCACTGATTACATAATGTATCTTAAAGATAGTGAAAAATCTGAGGTTCACAGGAGTAGATAATTCTCTACAACTTGAGTAAGTAAAGAGGTAACTTGACAGGTATATAACAAATAACATTGTACTATTGATTACACTTCTGAACAACAACAACAAAAAAATCATGTTTTCTCCTGGATCCAACGAACCAGTCCTATCTATCTATCTATCTATCATCTATCTATCTATCTATCTATCTATCTATCTATCTATCTATCTGTCTATCTATCTATCTATCATCATCTATCATCTATCTGGAGTCATCATTAGGAAAAAAATGGCAGGTTGATTTTAATTTCATTTGTAAAAGTTCAAATTTGCTTTTCTACTATCTTCTCACCTCCACTCCCAAACCTTGCCTGAGAGATTTATTATCAAGATTCTGAAACGCTTAAAGTCCTGATTAAGCAGGTTCTAGTGTGATAGAATTCTGGAATAGTTCTTTTAAGGGCCTCAGAAAACTCTCAGAATGTAGCCCAAAGAACATGGCCTGCCTCAATTACAACAGAGGTCACGGCTCTGCATGGCCACAAGAAAAGCCACAGAACCAGAGACTTAGAAGAAGCCTTAGCAATTGGGGGTGCCTAAGACCAAATTCTGTAGATGGGAGACTTGTGGCAGAGAGAGGTCTTGTAACTTGCTCAAGGTCACACAGCAATGTAGGAGCAAGAGCTAGGATAGGAATCAAGATCTCCATATTTTGGAAGGCACTTGTTTTTTCCTATAAAAAGGTTCTTACTGTTCTTTTGTGTGTCCTGTTCACTGTCAAAGCTATTTTACATTTTCTTGATCTGTTCAGTTTTGCATTCTCATTGGTTTCTTGAGTCAAACATATCAAGTTGTGGTGTTATATCTCATATTGTCACCATTGACATGTAATAATATGTACTAATGTTTTGCTTTTATTAAAAGTCAATTTGGTGCTTAGAAATTATAAGTCTTGGGCAAATCCCTTGAATTCTTCAAGCGTTGCAAACTAAGCAATGCACTGAGGAACTTGCTCAAGACTTAGTTTTAAAATAAGGTTGGATAATCCTAAACACTCAGTAAATCAGTTTAAAGATTAGAGAAATATATGTTACATTCCAAGCAGAACATCTAGCACGCAGTATATGCTCTGTAACAGGTTGGCAAACTTCTTCCATAAAAGGTCAAAGTAAACATTTTACATTTTGCTAGCCACTTGGTCTCTGTCACCACTGTTTAATTCCTCTATTATAGCATGAAAATATTCATAGACAATGTGGAACTAATAAGTAGGGCTGTGTTCCAGTAAAACTTTATTTACAAAAACAAGTGGTGGGCCAGACTTAGCCCGTGGGCTTTTGTTTTCAGACTCCTACTCTAAATGGCAGCTACTCAATAACTATTGATGTGATTATGATAGAAATGGATATGTATAGCATATGATGACAAGTTTCCTTCAAATTCCTTCTGGAAAATTGATTATGTATTTTTCCTGGAGAAGCAAGCTGTTCATTGAGTCATTAAACCACTTATTGTATATTTTTGAACAGAGCATTGTGTTGTAGCTGTTCAGATTTGTAATGCCGTGATATTTCCAGGCATGCTGAGAAATGTTCTGATTCTAGTACTGCCACTAATGCACTTTGTCATCTTGGGTGCATCTATTTTAATCTCAGGGCCTCAGTTTCCCTCTCTGCAAAATAAGAGATAAGAATTATTGTCTTACAGTCTCATTCAACTCTAAAATATCATGGGTCTGTGATGCAAATTTTTCATGATGAACCTATTTGAAGTGAAAGTCTCATGGACTCTAAAGAGAAAAGACATATATCCTTAAGTCTTGGAGATTTAATTTTCCTATCTACTTGTGAATGTGGAAGGGGCAGGAGGGGAGACGGTGGTCAGAGTACCAACACTGTTTGTTTTTATATCACTTTATTTTAAATACAATTCAAATCCACTGGCTTGAATAAATCAATACTCAAATAAATACTTCTTAAATTGTCAAATAACATTTTCTTTAATTCAATAACACATGCCAATCACATACAAAGGATAGTGTTGGTTGTGAAGGGAAAAATCAAGACTGAAGAGTCCCCACCTTTGCCCTCAAGAAGCTTTCCTTCTCGTGGGAGAAGACAACTGACTGTCAAATAAAACCATGTGGGACATATTCAGTAGGACAATAACAATAACTTCTAATAGAGCAATCACAATAACCAGCATGTCTTGAGTGCATATTATGAGCAAGATACTTCTCTAAGCATGTCTAATCTCCTTTGATTCTAATAATAAGTCTATGAGCCAGATGCTCCATTTGTCAGATGAGGAAATTGAAGTACAGACAGTGAGTGGCAGAACTGGAATGTGAACCCAACAACCTGGCTCTAAAGCTCATACTTTTAATCACTCTGCTATATTGTTCCGCAAGGAGTCCATGCTTCATGACACGGGAGTGAGGCAGAAAGAGACCTGTTCCATCAGAGAGGGAAGACAGGATAGAGTAAACTTTAAAGGATGAGGATGAGAGAGAGAACATTTTTCCTACCACGTAGCAACATTCGCTTTGTCATTATTAGGAAAACTGTGAGCAGAGATGTAATACAGTATGTCTACATTTTTACAGAAAAATAACTAGAACTAGAACTGGAGCCCAGATAGCTGGCCTCTTCTCCAAAGCTTTCCCTATTTGTGATATCTCATTTGAGTAACATGTCAAGATTTTTGACCCACTTGGAATCTATTTGTACTACTGATCCTTTTATATTTTCTAGATAGTGACTCTTTTTAAAATGTCAGTAGAAATATTACAGAAGAAAAATTAATTGTAATGACTTTTAATGGAAAACAGGTACCAATTGTTATAATTATTTAAAATGCACTTCAAAACTTTACAGCAAAAACATAAAATTTATCCATGTGCTACTCAGAAGCATCTCCCCATGTGTCATGGCAATTGAGGAGCTGCCCAGGGCTTCCTCCAGACCTGACTTGTCAAGGGTGGGCTTTGAAGAGTTACTGCAAGTTTTCTAGACCATGTTCCATCCTCCTTCATCAAGCAAATGCAAATGAATCACACCCTGACCCTTACGAAAAAACATGAAACTTCTGTCCTTATTTTCTCCTCTTGATGCACAAAAATTAGATCAGAAGCAGCCTTGGGTAAAGTAGAGAATCAACTAATTTTTTATTCACACCCCCAGTGTCTGCAGCATTTTTTTGATCCCCTCAAGGGTACAGACTATTACAACGAGAGATAAATGCAAACATGATCCTCAGGGATCATATCTGAAGCTGAACTTGGGGTTACAACCCCGAGGAACAGGGCTCATGGTGATGTTGTCAACAACAATCTCAGCTGAGCAGTGTGGGTGTCCGGCTTGCTGTCAAACACTACTCACACAGCTGCATTTCTTCTTCCCATGGCCACTCTGTGTGGGTGGACAGGCTTTTTAAATTCCCCATTTTACAGATGAAGTTCAGTGAAGTTAAGCCATTTGCTCAAGGTCACACATTCTGAAAGAAGAGAGAACACATAAAATGAAGAGGATGTGGGGGCTAAGGGCATGTTTTTCTTTGGTTTTGCAGTGGCAGGTGAGCAAAGGGAGGAGTCTGAAAGTCAGATGGGAGGTAGCCCTGAAACCCAGCTTACTCTTGTGTCTGCCAGTAGAAGGCGGGGAGTGTCTCTCACTGAATGCTGATTTATGTGTAAGCAACAGAGTGAAGGGGAAAAAAAGGAAGCCTGGTTTCTAATTTTATCTTCTGTGGCACTTTACCAAAAAGTCCCTCAAGGTGGCCGGACGTTGGAAGCCCTCAAGGGGCGAAGCTCTAGAGCAGCATGCAAAGGCTTGGGCAGGTGAGAGGACACTGGGAGGTGACCCACCATGTGACCATCCACCTGGGCCTCTTCCTCTCAGTAGCCGTGAAAACTTCTTGCCTGCTGCTCATTTGCATACTGGATACCCATATGAGGTTGTTTTATTTACCTACGCAAGGAGGATGACTGCTTTAGAAAAAGATGAGATGAGAAGCTTTGAATTTCCAAATCTCTCTTTCTATCTTTCCTGCCCCTCCCACTCCTACCCACTCTCTTTTACCCTCTCTTGTCTTTGCCTCCTTATTGTCCTTATAAATGAGCACTTTGCTTAAGTGACAAGATCAATTTCTTCCAGTGAATGGTTGCCAGTGGGTGTTTGTCTCTTTGAGAGGTTTATTCCAGAAGCATTTATAGCTATGGGACATATAAGTATCCTCAGCTTCTATTTCTTTATGATAGAGGAACATTTAGAAGTTTAGGAAGTATACTTAAGTTGGTTCTACTTTGCTAGTTATCTAGGATTTCCCAAGAACTGGAGAAGATCTGGTCTCTGCTTTGAATCCATTCAGCCTTTGCTGATGTTCAGCTTAGAAGTCCCAGTTACACAAGAGGTACAAAAAAGAGTCTGTGGAGAACAGAGCTTTAGGAAATTTGTGAATGCCACGAGACATTTATTGTAAAATTTTATTTGCAAGTGCATATCTCTGGGAAGACAGTTTATAATGTTCACTGGATTCTTAAAGTGTTTATAAATTAAAAAAAATTAAACTATGGCCTTTTCAGTCACAGCAAAAATTTTATGTAACTTACCCCTGGTTATTTACAAGTAGGAGCGTCTCTTTCTTATCTCCTGCTCAGACCTATGAGTTTTCTGCATTGGGGCCTGGTCAACTCACCTTTAAGTTTATCTTCTAAGAGTAAACCTCTTACAACCAGGTCAAGTTTTGCCATATCCTTATTCCCAGGACAGGGCCTTGTACTGTTAAGTTTTTACATTTCTTGTTGGACTTAACTCTGTATCTTTCAGGAGACAGAAGCTCTATAAAAAGTCATTTGATTAATTATGTTATTGTCACCCAATTATCTACACAGGCCCTTGTATGTCCCCAATTCTACCTCATCTCTGGTCACTGTGAGATATTCTGATCTCTCCCAAGGCAGGGAGAGAATAAAGAACATTCCTTCATTGGAGTGTGTGCACTCACACATACTTACTATGGAAGTCCTAATGCTTTGTTGTTTAACTATCATGTAGAGAGAGGTGTTTGGACACCGTATTAATAATAGCTCTTCGTGTGTATGTGGCACATTCCATTTTTAAAGGCATTTATAAACATTGCAAGATGAAAGCTTGCACCACTCATCTTGGGACAACAGAATGTTAATCACCACCATGCCTGTTCCTTAGAGTGGGTCACAGAATCTGAGAGCTAAAAGGGATATCAGAGTTCACTAGAGCAACCATCAGTTTCTACATAAATCTCTTTTCCTTTGGAGCACATCAGGGACGGTGAGGTATTCTCTACAATCTCCTTCTTCAGTCCAAGCAAACTCTGCCCTCCTGTAATTTTCAATTATCTATTTGTTGGTCTGTCTATTAATCCATTCTCTTCTTCCTCCTTTCTTTCTTCCTTCTTTCCTTTTTTCATTTCTTCTTTTTCTCTCTCCTGTTCTCCCTCCTCCTCTCTCTTTCTCCTGGCAGAGACCTGTTGAAATCGCAGATACATGAACAAAATGTGAAGCTGCTAAATTTGGAGTGGATTGCTACATTTCAGAAGATACTATAACACCTGGGCAGACCGAGAGGTATGATCACCTTACGTGTGGTAATATTTCAGGCAGTGTAGCATCCTGCCACCTTCAGGTTGCTCCTAGCCTTGGTTCTCTGTTTGCTGCAGTTCTCTGATTTACAAGCACTCTGGACTTCAGTTCCATGCCTTTGCTTCTCTCAGTTGGCACAACACCTTCAGATGTTACTCTTGAAACTGCTGCTCTGCCTGAGATAAGTGTATTCTTCTCTCTAAAGCACTGATACAGAGAACTCTGACCGAGCTGTCTTCCTTTTTTTCTATTATAATAGTTAAAACAAAGTGAATGTTTTAAATGCCTGATATTTCTCAGGTACTATGATAAGTACTTTCATGTGTATAATCTTCATCAAAATCCAATGTGGTAGGTAATATTTGTTATTGCCCTGTAGATCAGGAAGCAGAGGCCCAGAGAGATTTAGTAGCTTGTCTAATGCCTCACAGCTAAGAAGCAATAGAACTAGGATTTGAACCCAGGTCTGACTGAATCTATAACACACATTATTAATATTAATATGGTGTTAACTAGTATGCTGTGTGGATGGCATACAATGGGTATTTAATCATTATGATGCATTCTCTTCCACCGTTTTATACCAACCATCCCTTTCATTATGTTTTTTTCAGTCAGTAACCTTCTATTTTTAGAGTCTATCTACCAAATAACTATATTTATAAAATAATAATTGTATTTTCCAGTTTCATATTAGCTACAGAAATCAATCTGTTAAGAATAGCAAAATAACTAGTATTTTACTGGCATTTGCATAGTGCAATGGTTTTTATACATATTATTTCACTGATTCTTCAGTAGCCCATGGAGGTTGGTATTACCATCTCCATTTTACAAATGAGGAAGTAGAGTCCTGGTGGAACTGAACTCCTCACAATCACACTGATACTAAGAAACAGAGCTGGAATTAATACTCTGCTTGACTCCAATAAGTCTGTTCTTTTGAGCTAATGCCTTCTTAGGGCTGGTGGTTATGAAATGACCAATGCTTCCAAACTGAGCTATTACGATTTCAGGGAAAAAAAGGACAAAGATTTTAAAAATTTTTAATTAATCTATGCAGCTGCATCATGAATAACTGTATTATTTGCAAGGACCTCAGGTCTATTACACTAGATAACCAGTTAATTGCACTAAGATTATCTACAGAAGAGATATTAGTGGCATCATTGCCAAACTTTGCATTCAGATTTAACACAATGTTTGCTTAAATAACATGGTTCTGTAATAATAGCAATAATAATATAAATAATACAATAATAACAATAGCTGCTACTTATGGAGAACTACCATGTGCCTAGTTTTGTGGTAAGTACTTTATATGCATTTTCTTCTTCAAATCCTCCACCAAAAATCTGTAATCTTTATGTTACAGGAGTTCTAGTTTCTTCAAAGATAAGTAAAATATACAAGGTAGTGTTAATATGGGAATTAGGTACACATCTCTCTGACCCCAAAGCCTGGGGTCAGAAAAAAATCACCTAATTTGAAATAAGCATAAAGAATTTCTAGGCATCTTAACAAGTGAATCTTATGCCTTCAGACAAAGGAGGACATTCAAGGACGGAGGGGTAGGAACAAGGGTGAGAGATAAGTTGAGTTTCCACAAATTCCAAATTGTAGTGGTGGCCATTCCCTTCCAAATCTTCGATTCAGAGAAGCAGTTATTCTAGATGGTTGGTGCTCATCTTTTTCACTTAGTTGGAAACTTCCTGAGAACAAACTGCTTGAAGATATTCCATAAGCCCTGGGAACAGTGTACGGCATATAATAGCGGCTTAATAAATTTCTTCTGAGTTAGTGTGGACTTATGGGAGGGGAGACTGGAGATGTTATTTTCACGGAATGTGGAAAGGCAGAGCTCATGAACACAAATAAAAAGTTTTTGTGATCGGAGAAGAAGTTGAGATTGAAGTGCAGGTGAGATAAAGACAGTCCTTGGGCTCCTTCCTGCTCTGCCAGTGATTAGCTGTGTGGTTCTGAGTGAGCCCATTTTCCCTCTCTGGCCCACATTTCCACAGAGGATGACGTTAGCCGCTTATCTTTACAAGAGGGTTGTTATGAACACCCTAAGGCAGAGCATATGTGTAACTTATGGCAGATAATAAAATGATATAAATACAACAGCAGTGACGTCAACCACAACAATGATAAAGAAAGCTTCCTGTGTTGATTACCTACCTGGTATTTTCATACCTTGTCCTCACAACTACCCCGTGGGTTACTATCGCTCCAGCTTACAGATTAGGAAACTTTGAGATATTATCATTGTTAATTACATAATTATTTCACACACACAAAAAGTCCTGACATTTGCTCAGTTTTCTGGGAGGTGGCAGAGTAAGAGAGTAGGGGAACCAGTGACAACACCTTGTTGGCCAAAGCAGACCTTCCAATTAAGTCTAATTCAGAGTGTGCTGGGAACATCTGTGCCGAACTGGATTCACAAGGGGTTCTTGAAAAGCAGAACTCGCTCTTTTAATCCAACATTTTGAACAGCTCATGGTTCAGGGAAATGTCCGGGTCTTTCTGGAATGGGCCCACTAGGGATGCCTGGATTAAATTAAACTGCTCATTCTGGTGCCAACTGGCTACAGGCTTTGGCTAACTCCATTACCTCATCCTCTTTGCTGTCTTGTCTTGAAGAAACAAAGATAATGACACTTTCCCAAGGCTGGGGCTGGGAAGCCTTAGCTTGTGAGTGTCTGTAAATGGCTTTGAAGACGGCAAATGTTAAGTGCTAAGTATTATTACTTATTGTGATTTTAAACACTGTTTCTCCTCCCCATTGTCAGTCTACAAAACAGTAAAGAACAAGGGAGAAGAGCCTCTGAAGTATCCAAACATCTATAAATTAGGTAACTTTGGCCTGAGCTCTGTGATGGTATCTGCAAACCTAGCATTAGCTTTGCAGCATTTTCATGTGGGCAGGTGGTTGCTTAACTTGCACTTTAACATGCCAGCAGCAGGTCCTGGCATAGGTTGGGCACACACTGGTAATGCAAGTGCTCTTTGGTTAGACCTGGATTGCTGAGATCAGGCTTTCCTGTGTTCTCTTTGTGATTCAAATGAGGTTCTGGAGGAGCCCCTTATCCTTTCATCATTAACACTTAAGGGAAGGGAATTAACATTCATTGAGCCCTTCTGTGTGTCGGGAACTTTTATGAACATGATCTCATTTATTCTCACAATAATCTGCTGAAATAGATCCGAATTGAGAAAACTGAGGCACATGGCAGTTAAATAATTTGTCCATAATCATTTAACTATTAGGGGGCTGAGCTAGGATTGGAATCCAGGATTGTGTGGCTCCAAAGGCCTCACTGTCTTACTACATTAAATTGTAGGCAACATACCCTACTCTACCTCTCTACCCCAACTGCTGGGTAAAGTTCTCTCCATCTGCTGCTAAAATCTCTCCCGTGCTCTTTCATTGCTTTCAAATAGAATAGAGACCACAGCCCTAATATGGCCCTGCGCAGTCAGACTCTGGATCCCCTTCCAGCTTTATTCTACCTCATATTCCGTTTCAATTCCTTGAACATGCCGAGATCTCTAACCTCTGGGCTTTGGCACAAACTGCCTGCAAAATTTTATCTTCTAACTTCTTCTAAATGTAGCTAACTTCTGCTAAACTTTCACACATCATTTCTTTGGGGAAGATGTGTTCTCTGAAACTCCACATTTGTAGGTCCTTATGGTCCCTGGACCAGCAACGCCAGCATCACCCGAGAACGTTTATAAAAAATGCAAATTCACAGGCCCCACCTGGACCTTCTGAACCAGAAACTCTGGGCATGTGGCCCAGCTCTCCAGGTGATTCTTTGCCTGCTTAAGTTTGGAAATTTACCACGGTTTCTTAATCTTGATACGATTAACAGATAATTCTTTGTTGTTGGTAGTCGAGGAGTGGGGGCCTATCCTGTAGCTCCCCCACCCCCAAAACTCCAAAAATCCCACATGGTAGGATGTTTAGCAGCCTCTTATCCTCTAACTTCTCAATGTCAGTAGCACTCCCATTCATTTATCCACCTTCCCTCATGTAACAACTAGGAATGTCTTCAGACATTGCCTAATGTCTCTGGTGGGACAAAATTGCCCCTAGTGGAAAGTCACTGCCTTAGACTAAAGTATGTCTTCCTGTGAGACACTGCTGTAGCACCCTGAACAGTTGAGGTGATGACTTAATAAACTGACTGGAATAATTTGTTTAAGGCATGTGTCCATGGCCACATTTTTAGCAGGTAATACACTGCCCGACACCCAGTGGGTTCTCAAGAAATATTGTTGCACTGACTAAGCGACATAACAGCTCTGTGTTACACCTTCTCCAAACCAACACTGTATCCAAATTTTTGAGATGAGTCAGGAATTGGGGCTGGAGTGGGATCACAGGCAAACAGGATCCATGAGATGCTTCCCAATCTGAAGGTAAGTGTTCCTCTATCAGAACTCTAGGGACAGAGAGGCTATTGCATCTCCAGCTGGATTGGACCTAGATCACTTCTTTTAAAATGTGGTGGCAAAGAATATGATTAAATGCAGGAAAGAAAAAAAAAATGTTCTCTTAGAATGGTGCAGGAGGTTCTGACTAAAGATAGGCTGGGTGCCACTGGCACTGAAAGAGAAACAAAACCGCAAGCTGCCCGCAAGAGCAATAAAGAGGTTGTTAATAAAAAGAGACTTGACTCAGTGTGCCTTGCAGTGGCTTCAGTCTGCTTGCCAGGGGCACATTCAAATTAAAGAGGAAGGGAAAAGGCAAATTCTGATCCTTTTGCCACCCCAGATTTCCTTACACTGAGAAATTGTTTCTAGAAGGAAGGTAAAAGAGAGTTGAAGAATTGAGGAAGAATGCAATTCTTGTTGGCATCCCTTTTCTAAGTTGATCTTCCATCAACATCATCATCGTAGCTATGTGTCGTGTGGCTGTGGACATGGAAGATTTGATTGTGGGGCTTATGGAGGTTCTTCTAATTATTGGAAGTTTGCCCCTTGTAAGGGCTCTGATATGATTTGAGTGCATCCCCACCCAAATCTCAAATTGTAGCTCCCATAATTCCCACGTGTTATGGGAGGGACCTGGTGGGAGGTAATTGAATCATGGGTGTGAGTCTTTCCCATGCTGTTCTCGTGAAAGTGAGTAAGTCTCACGATATCTGATGGTTTTATACATGGGTGTTCCCCATGTAGAGAGAGCACATGCTCTCTCTATCACCTGCTACCACATAAGACATGTCTTTCCCTTTTTTCACCTTATGCCATGGTTGTGGGGCTTCCCCAGCCATGTGGAACTGGGTGTCCATTAAACCTCTTTTTCTTTTTCTTTTCTATTTTTTTTTTTTTAAAAACCTACAACACCCAATATTCCCAGGCAGTCTCCCATCCAAGTACTAACCAGGCCTGACCCTGCTTAGCTTCCAAGATCAGACGAGATCAGACGCATTCAAGGTAGTATGGCCGTAGACTTAAACCTCTTTTTCTTTATAAATTACTCAGTCTCGAGTATGTTTTTATTAGTAACATGAGAACGACTAATATGGGCTTACACTACCACTGGGAATGAGGCCTCCTGAGTTTCATAAAAAAAACATGGCTAGTATCAGGCTTCATGTAACCTAAGTGATCCTTACAATTGCAATACACGCAGTTGACTTGTGAGAAATTATAGACCTAAGAGGCATTTTTTTCTTTTTGCAAATTTATATATATGTATACTCCTTTTCAAGGAATATTTTAATTTTTTTCTTGAAGAAATTTTGAAAGAAGGAGGAAAATGTGAAAAATAAACTTATTTTCTTTTTAAACAGTTTTACTTGTATTTCATTTTTTGGTTTCAGTTTTGTTACCAGATTATACTAACATATTTTTCCCGCTTTTTTTTTCACTTAACATTATCTTTTAAGCATGTCTTCAAGTTATTGCAAAATGATCTCACTTTCAAAGTGATACCTAAATTAAATTTCAACCCATTCTCAAATGTAAAGTCATTAAAATGCCACAGCCTTAGAAACAGAAATACAATATTGTACCATTCAGAAAACACATACTAATGTGTTCACTTAAAGCTTAAGCCTGAAGTCCCAATTCTTTTGGCAATAGAGCTCTTAGTCAATTATTATAAGTTTACTAATTCAAAATTTCTAAGAATTTACATACGATTGGAGCTATACATACATGCATATGTATAATTTCAATCACCATTATATTCTAGATGCCAACTTAATTTAACAAATCTCTATAGTTCGTAGTTGTTGTCATAATCACCTCTACAACAAACATTTATGTATAGAACCTTTATTTCCTGAAATTAAGAACATTTCCTTTGAAATGAGGTCAGAAGTTCAATCATTGGCTCAAAGAATCTGAACACATCTAATCTTGATCAAATGTCCAATGAAACTGCTTCCTGAGGATGTAATTTCATTAGCAGTGTTTATCTATTAAATGTACTCTTTTGATATCAGGTGATGTTTAAAATATATGATGGGGAAGACTGTATCTCAGTGTTAACATTTCTTGGATAATGAGTCAGATTCAAGGGAACAAGAAAGTGTGTGTATTTTGTTTTAGGCGGACATGCATAATACAGGAGCAAAATCCCTTTGTTCCTCACTTCATACCCTATGACATCAAGAATCTCAGTTGGGCTTTGATAAAAGTGAAGGTGTTTTTCTGCCAGAACTATTCCTTCATGCTTACAGTCATAAAATCCATTTTAAAAACTGTTAAAAAATAATGCATCTCTTCTCCACTTCCACCCTCAGAATAAATTCAAATTCCCATGAGGGCTGGATATCTTACTGTAGGAGTTAAGAATATTTTGTTGCAATGAATATTTTTTCACAGAATCAAATTACTGAATGGGAGTTGTAAAGTGGTTTCAAGTACTGTTGGGTTTCCTCACTCAGAGCTACTTTTTGTCATTGTCACTAGACCAGAGAGGCTGGTTTTAGAAGCCAATTGTAGTTTCCCAGCAAAGAAGTGAGAGGATGTACAACTCATACAGAAAGGGGCCTGATTCCTTCCTTCCTTCTTTTCTTCTAACTTCATTCCTTTCTTCTTCTTTCCCTCTCTGTCTCCCTCTTTTTTTTTCTTCCTTATTTTCTCCTTTCTACCCTCCCTCCCTTCTTTTCTTCCTTCATTTTTTTTCTGTCATGAGGTATCTATTTAGTCTGGGATGGAATATATTATAAATAGGGACTCATTAGGATAATTAATACTACAAAATCTCTATTAATAGCCGTGGTTTCTTAACTAGTTAGGGTAAAATCCAAATTAGTTGACTGAATGACGAATGTGGCTTTGAGTAAATTACATTTTTAAACTAACCCAAGGTATTTTGATAACGTTTTTCTCCTTCAATCTTTCCTCAAACATGCCTTTATTTCCCCCTGAAATTCATCTCTTTACTTTCATTTTTTAGGAAGAGAAGTCCTGTGGTGGCAATTAAACGTTCTTAGACAGAAAAACTTACATGTTTATTCTGTGCAGGGATTCCTGTGTAGGACCAAAGATGCGGTTAGGAGAGAGTAGGTTTCATTTCTCCAGCCTCCAGGGCATGCTCCAGAACTGTCATTTTATTGTTATTGGGCTGATTTTTTAACATATTTGCATATTGTGGCAGTATACCACACTATTACCTCTTCTTCCTGGGCACACAACCTACATTTCCCAGCCTCCCTTGCATTTAGATGTAATCATGTGACTAAAGCTGACCGATGGAATATGATCAGAAATGGAAAACAAGGAAGAGCTCCATAAAAATGGGCATGGCAGAAAAAATGGCAGGACTAACTTGCAGCCCCCACTCAGAGAGACAGAGCAGCACGTGGAGATCCACATTGTGAGTTTTTTTCCTCTAAGAACTACCACAGAAATGTACTGGAAGCCAAGAGAATCCCCAGAGGCTTTGAAGGAGGGGGATCACTCCCGCAGGCTCCTTGGGACAGCCAAGGAACTGTGAGTCTGCTTGCTTTCTCACCTGAGAGGCTTGTAGCCTGGGGCAAGTTCTCAACAAGAACTGGAAATAAAGCTGGTGCCATAGGCGGGGCTTGGTGGGAGTGAGACTGGTCTTTCATACTGCAAGCTGCGTGGGAGCTGGGTGAGGCCCAAGGCTGCTGGCTTTCCCTCACTTCCCTGGTGAATTGGCTGAAGCAGCAGAGACAGCCATAATCCCCCTGAGAAGTAACTCCATTGGCCTGGGAACCACACCCCTATACCTCACAGCAGCCACAGCAAGCCTCACCCAAGGAGTATATGAGCTCAGATACGCCTAACCCTGTCCCCACTTGATGGTCTTTTTCTACTCACCCTCGTAGCTGAAGACAAAAAAAAGCATAATCTCTTGGGAGCTCTATGGTCCTGCCCACCGCCTGAGAAACCTGAATACTTATTCAAAAGTGACCCTAGTGTAAGCTTGTACCCTCCCTGTACAATCTCAGCTGATGTGCTTTTGAAGGACCACCTCCTGGCTGGAGGCCATCCAACACAAAACCAGCACACTTAACAAAAATACAACCAAGGACTCTCACAGAATACACTTCACTCCTCTGCTAACTTCACTGGAGCCGGTGCTAGGATCCACAGCTTAGAGACCTGAAGACAGATTACATCATAGGACTCTTTACAGACACTCCCCAGTATTAGCCTGGAGTCCAATAGTTCCATTGGGTGGCTAGATCCAGAAGAGAAATAATAATTACTGCAGTTCAGCTCTGATGAAACCCTACCCATAGGGGAAAGTGGGGAGCACCACATCAAGGGAGCACCCCCATGGGACAAAAAAATCTGAACAGCAACCCTTGAGTCCCAGATCTTCCTTCTGATATAGTCTACCCAAATGACAAGGAACCAGAAAAACTATTCTGATAATATGAAAAAGCAAGGGAGCCAAACCAAGACAAAATCTCCAAATTGCCAGAAAAAGAATTCAGGTTGATCAATAAGCCAATCAAAGAGGCATCAGAGAAAGGTGCTACTTAATACTACTTACAGAAATAAAAAACATGATACAGATATGAATGGAAAAAATCTCCAGTGAAATAGATAGCATAAATAAAAAATTATTACAACTTCTGGATATCAAAGACACAGTTAGATCATAGCCTAGGCACATAGTCATCAAGTTATGTAAAGTTAAGATTAAGGAAAGAATCTTAAGAGCTGTGAGTCAAAAGCATCCGGTAACCTATAAAGGAAAACCTATCAGATTTGCAGCAGATTTCTTAGCAGAAACTCTACAAGCCAGAAGGAAATAGGGTCTTATCTTTAGTCTCCTTAAACAAAACAATTATCAACCAAGAATTCTGTATCAGTGAGACTAAGCTTTATAAATGAAGGAAAAATACAATCTTCTTTAGACAAACAAATGCTGAGAGAATTCACCACTACCAAGCCAACACTACAAGAAATGCTAAAAGGTCTAAATCTTGAAACAAATCCTCAAAATATACCAAAATAGAAGCTACTTAAACAATAAAAAATCACAGGACCTATAAAACAATAACACTGAAAAAATACACAAGGTATTCAAGCAACAAATGGCATGATGATTAGAATAGTACCTCACATCTCAATATTAACATTGAATGTAAATGGCCTAAATGCTCCATGTAAAAGATACAGAATGGCAGAATGGATAAGAACTCAACAAAGTATTTGCTGTCTTCAAGAGACTCACTTGACACATAGGGACTCACATAAACTTAAGGGAAAGGGGTGAAAAAAGATATTCCATGCAAATGGACACCAAAAGCAAGCAGGAGTGGTTATTTTATGTCAGACAAAACAAATTTAAAGCAAGAGCATTTAAAAAAGATGAAGAGGGACACTGTATAATGATAAAATAATTAGTCCAACAAGAAAATATCACAATCCTCAATATATATGAATCTAACACTAGCACTCTCAAATTTGTGAGACAATTACTACTAGACCTAAGAAATGAGATAGACAACAACACAATAATAGTGGGGACTTCAATACTCTACTGAGTGCACTACACAGGTTATCAAGACAGAAAGTCAACAAAGAATAGACACAAACTATACCTTAGAACAAATGGACTTAGCAGGTATTTATAGACCATTCTACCCAGTAACTGCAGAATATACATTCTATTAATCAGCACATGGAACACTTTCTAACATAGACCATAGGATAGGCCACAAAACAATTCTCAATATATTTGAGAAATTCAAAATTGTATCAAGCACTTTCTCAGACCACAGTGGAATAAAATTGGAAATCAACTCCAAAAGGTGCCATCAAAACCATGCAAATACATGGAAATTAAATAACCTGCTCCTGAATAACAGTTGGGTCAACAATGAAATGAAGATGGAAATTTAAAAAATTCTTTGAACTGAACAATAATAGTGATGCAACCTATCAAAATCTCTGGGATGCAGCAAAAGTGGTGCTAAGGGGAAAGTTCATACCATTAAACGCTTACGTCAAAAAGTCTGATCGAGAGCAAATAATTTAAGGTCACATAAGAAACTAGAGAAACAAGAACAAACTAAACCCAAATTCAGCAGAAGGAAGAAAAGAAATAACCAAGATCAAAGCAGAACTAAATGAAATTGAAACAAACAAAAAATACTAAAGATAGGGCATTAGGAGCTTAACCAAGAAAGGAAGAGAGAAGATCCAAATAAGGTCAATCAGAAATGAAATGGAAGATATTACAACCCATACCACAGAAATACAAAAGATCATTGAAGACTGCTATGAACATCTTTATGTGCATAAACTAGAAAACCTAGAGGAGATGGATAAATTCCTGGAAATACACAACCCTTCTAGATTAAACCAAGAAGACATAGAAATTCTTAACAGAGCAACAAGCAGTGAGATTGCAATGATAATTTAAAAGTTACCAACAAAAGAAAGTCCAGGACCAGACAGCTTCACAGCTGAATTACATCAAACATTCAAAGAAGAATTAATATCAATCCTATTGATGCTATTCTACAAGATAGGGGAAGAGGGAATCCTACCTAAATCATTCTATAAAGCCAGTATCACCCCAATACCAAAACCAGAGAAGAATATAACAAAAAAAGAAAACTACAAATCCATGTCCCTGATGAACATAGATGCAAAAATCCTCAGCAAAATACCAGCTAGCAGAATCCAACAGCATGTTAAAAAGATTATCCACCATGATCAAGCAAGTTTCACACCAGGTAAGCAGGGATGATTTAATATCCTCAAGTTGATAAATGTAATACAGCATATAAACAGAATTAAAAGCAAAAATCATATGATCATCTCAATAGATGCAGAAAATAATTTAACAAAATCCAGCATCCTTTTATGATTAAAACCTTCAGCACAATCAGCATAGAAGAGAAATACCTGAGGGTAATAAAAGCCATCTATAACAAACCCACAGCCAATATTATACTGAACTGGCAAAAGTTGAAAACATCACCCCTGAGAAGTGGAATAAGACAAGGATACCTACTCTCACCAATCCTCTTCAATATAGTCCTGTAAGTCCTAGCCAGAGCAATCAGACAAAAGAAAGAAGTAAAGGGCATCCAAATTGGTAATGAGGAAGTCAAACTGTTGCCGTTTGCTGATAACATGATTGTATACCTAGAAAACCCTGAAGAGTCATCAAAAAAACTCCCTATAACTTGTAAATGAATTCAGTAAAGTTTCAGGACACAAAATTCATGTACACAAATGAGTAGCTTTGCTATACACCAACTGCGACCAAGCTAAGAATCAAATCAAGAACTCAACCCCTTTTACAATAGCTGCAAAAAAGTAAAATACTTAGGAATATACTTAACCAAGGAGATGAAAGACCTCTACAAGGAAAACTACAAAACACTGGTGAAAGAAATGGTAGGCAACACAAACAAATGGAAACACATCCCATGCTCATGGATGGGTAAAATCAGTATTGTCAAAATTACCATACTGCCAAAAGCAATCTACATATTCAGTGCAATTCCCATCAAAATACCATCATTCTTCACAGAACTAGTTAAAACAATCCTAAAATTTATATGGAACCAAAAAAGAGCCAAAACAAGACTAAGCAAAAAGAACAAATCTAGAGGCATCACATTACCTCACTTCAAACTATACTGTAAGGCCATAGTCACCAAAACATCACAGTACTGGTATAAAAATAGGTATATAGACAAATGGAACAGAAGAGAGAACCCAGAAATAAAGCCTAATACTTATGGTCAACTGATCTTTTACAAAGCAAACAAAAATATAAAGCAGGAAAAGGACACCCTATTCAACAAATATTGCTGGGATAATTGACAAGCCACATGTAGAAGAATGAAGCTGGATCCTTATTTTTCATGCTACAAAAAAAAATTAAGATGGATCAAAGACTTAAATCTAAGACATGAAACCATAAATGTTCTAGAAGTTAGCCAGAAAAACCCTTCTAGGCATTGGCTTAGGCAAAGACTTTATGACCAAGAACCCAAAAAAATACATGAAAAAATGTTCAACGTCACTAATTATCAGGGAAATGCAAATTAAAACCACAATGAGATACCACCTTCCTCCTGCAAGAAAGGCCATAATTAAAAAAAAAAATCAAAATTTAATAGATACTGGTGGGGATGTGCTGAAAAGGGAACACTTTTACACTGCTGGTGGGAATGTGAACTAGTACAACCACTATGGAAAATAGTGTGAAGATTCCTTACAGAAATAAAAGTAGATCTGCCATTTGATCCAGCAATCCCAATTCTGGGTATCTACCCAGAGAAAAAGAAGTCATTATAAGACAGTTGCACAAACATGTTTATAGCAGCACAATTCAAAATTGCAAAAATATTGAACCAGCCCAAATTCCCATTAATCGAGTGGATAAAGAAAATGTGGCATATATATACCATAGAATACTATTCAGCCATAAAAAGGAATGAAATAATGGCATTCACTGCAACCTGGATGGAATTGGAGACCATTATTGTAAGTGAAGTAACTCACAATGGTAAACCAAACATTGTATGTTTTCACTCATAAGTGGGAGCGAAGCTAAGAGTATTCAAAGGCATAAGAATGATACAATAGAGTTTGAGGACTCTGGTGGTGGGGGGAAGGATGAGGTATGAAAGACTGCACAATGGGTACAGTGTACATTGCATGGGTGATGGGTATATCAAAATATCAGAAATCACCAGTAAAGAACTTATTCATATAATCAAACACCACCTGTTCCCTTAAAAATTTATTGAAATAAAAATAAATAAATATCTTTACGGTTGTGAAGGATATGGAGCAACTAGAATTCTCATACACTGCTAGAGAAAGTATAAACTGGTACAACTCTTTATAGAACTGTTTGGCTTTGTTGGCTAAGTCTGAATATACACATGTCCTGTGACTCAGCAGTTACTCTACCGGAAATGTTCCCAACAGAAATATAGATATACAATCATCAAAATTCATAGTAGCAGTACTTGCTACAGACTCAAACTAGAAACATCTTTAATATACATCAGACAGAAGAATGGATAAATGAAATGTAGTTATATTCACAAAATGAAATACTACCACAGGAGAATGAATAATCTTCAACTACATGTGACAATAGAAATAAATATTGCAAACACAATGTGTGAGAAAGAAAGCAGAAATAGAAGTGTTTACATTGTATTATTCAACTTGAATAGAAAGACAAAATCATTCTTTGGTGGTAAAAGCCAGGACAGTGCTTACCTTTGTGAGAGGTGAACAGAGGAGGAGGAAAAGGGAGGTTTTTGGGATGCTGATAATATTTTATTTCTTTATCTTCATGCTAGACATGTGGGTGTTCTCAGCTTGTGAAAATGTTTTGAGCTGCAATTTTTTTCAAGCTTGCTCTCTCTGTATGTGTATGTGTGTGTGTGTGTGTGTGTCTGTGTTGCACGTCAATGAAAAAAAAACTTAGAAAAAACATTTTGATCACAAATGTCCTACTTTCTGTTTTGGTGCTTACAGATCTCTCATGGTCTCTTCCGTGGTCTTTCCTGTCTATTGTTTTGGTGCCAACATGGACAAGCCATTAACCTGGGGAACTCCCTGCTGAAGATGATGGAGCCACAAGAGGGAGGACTCTGTTTCTTAGAATCAGAAAAACATCTAATTGCTGATGAACACCACCCATTTTGGATTTTATATTTGCAAACATTTCTGTTGTGTTTGGGACATTATACATTTTTGAAATTTGTTTATAATAGCAACTAATGATACCTTAAGTAATGTTTTTATTACTTGTTAATACAAGTAAGATTAAAACCTGAATTCCATTTAAATTATGTGTCTGAGGTTTATAATGAGTTTGGCTTCCAGGGAACCAAAGTTTTCTTATGATCAAAAGACAGTTATCGTTCAGATCTTCGAATTAGTCAATGCCAATGCAGGGGAGAAGGTTCCAGATGTTGAGATCAAGGGGTTCTGAGGTTTTTATGATCCCCTCCTACACTTTCCCAGCCAGAGAACTAATGCCTTCATGAAGGAGAGGAACAAAATATCACCACAGTTTTGGGCTGTTGGCTCTGTTGAAATGTAAACCCCAATGTTGCACTAAAATCTTATTAGTCATCTAATACTAGAAACAATTCTGAAAACAAAGTGAATACTGGCCTCTAGGTAACATCTGTGAAGCACATGGAGATCCTGGCTAGAATGCAGGATCCCGTTGCAGAGGATAAAATAAAAGGATAATCTGAAAGAAGGCACTGCCTTTCAGTAGGGAATTCCCATGGAGAAGACGCAAAGCTTCTCCTCCATGTTGTCAATGCACTAAGTTCTCTAGATGCATTGACAGTCCACATTTCAATCATGGCATTTGAGGGTACAGTTTCAGGGGTTGAAATTGTTAACAGAGTCAGTTGACAATTTCTGTCTTCTAGGACAGGGCTTTGGTTGTGTAGAGAGTGAAAATCCAGGGACTTGGGAAAGAGGAATAGGCCTTGCCACATTTCTCTGAATATACAATTCAACAGAATAATGAATGACATAAAAAAAATACAATGGAAATCCTTCTCCCAAGTTGTTGCTAAATGCCTCTCTGAGTGTTTGTCTGGGCTGATGAGGTGCTTTCTGCGCTGGATAAGTTACTTCTCTTTTCTTTGTGGATTCGTTCTCTTTTATTTATTTATTTTCTTTTTTTTTTCATTTTTTAAATTTTTTCATTTTTAATTCTCTTTTAGTGCCTGAAAAATTCATCCCTTTCATAAAGATTATTATTTATAATAAATAAAAATAATAAATAGTAGTATTTGACTGGAGGTTGTATATATTTAACTAGAGCTCACAAATATGCCCTTACATTGTTTTTCCTTCCTATTTCCCATAACTCTTCTGCATTCTTAATTTAAATATTTGTACATGTACACTTATTTATACTTTATAGATATATTTTTCTATCAGAAAGAGCCTTGACGGGAGATAGGAGGTTTTGATTCAAGTCCTGGCAATGACTGGTCAGGTTAATTTGTCATCTGCAGAATAGGAATTATGCTCCCATATATGAGTGGGAACTTACGTTCTCTGTGGGATGTGTGCATGGTGTGCAGGAAAGGTGAGTCCTCCTTTCATAGAGTGTCTTCCAGGTTCAACATTTCATGATCAAGTGATATAGCCTGTTCCTTATTTCACCACATTGGTAAATCTTCTTTCTCTGTTCTTGCCTCCATTCTTCTCTCCTGGAAACAATACAGGTTCATTGTGTATTTTTCTGAAAATAAGAAAGAAGAAGAAAAAGAAGAGACAGAAGAAGAAGGAGGAGAAAAAGGAAAAGAAGAAGGAGGAAGAGAAAGAAGAAAAAGAGGGGAAGAGGAGAGGGAGGGAGAGGTAGAAGAAAGAGAAGGATGAGAGGAGGAAGAAGAGGAAGAAGAAGTAGAAGGGGGAGGAGGAGGAGGGGGAGGAGGAGGAGGAGGGGGAGGAGGAGGAAGAAGAAGAAGAAAAAAGGAGGAGAAGAAAAAGAAGAAGAAATTATTTATAGTCTTTCCTAGAGTTAACCCTTACTAATAAGTTGACCTATTTTTCTAGGGTTTTTACTAGGTAAGTATATACTTTAAAAAGGAGATATTATGAAATTATAACGTACATCTTGTTTTATAACCTAACTTTTTACATTAATAATTAATTGCCAATGTTTTTCATTGATATTAAATATCCATTCACATTATTTTTAAAGATTGCATAATCCTTTTACACTGAGAACAGATTATAGTTTATATAAATTGTTTCTAAGTTTTGTTGTTGTTGTTATTTAAGATACAGGCCGGGCACGGTGGCTCATACCTGTAATCCCAGCATGCTGGGAGGCCGAGGCAGGTGGATCACAAGGTGAAGAGATCAAGACCATTCTGGCCAACATGATGAAACCCCGTCTCTACTAGAAATACAAAAATTAGCCGGGAATGCTTGAGTGCGTCTGTAGTCCCAGCTACTCAGGAGGCTGAGGCAGGAGAATCGCTTGAACCCTGGAGGCAGAGGTTGTAGGGAGCCGAGATTGCGCCACTGCACTCCAGCCTGGAGACAGAGCAAGACTCCATCTCAAAAAAAAAAAAAAAAAAAAAAAAAAAAAAAAAACACAAGTATCCACAAACAGTCTTTAGCTAAGACTAAATCTTTGTAGATGTCTGTGATCATTTCTCTAGGGTATATTCCTAGAAATTACTGGACCAAAAAACATAAACATACTTAAACTCTGTTTCAAAAAATGTTCTGGATGGGCATGGTGGCTCACACCTGTAATCTCAGAGCTTTGGGAAGCCAAGACTGGTGGATCACCTGAGATCAGGAGTTCAAGACCAGCCTGTCCAACATGGTGAAAACCTGTCTCTACAAAAAAAAAAAAAAAAAATTAGCAGTGCATGGTGGTGGGTGCCTGTAATCCCAGCTACTTGGGAGGCTAAGACAGGATAATTGCTAGAACCTGGGAGGTGGAGGTTGCAGTGATCTGAGATCATGCCACTGCACTTCACCAAGGGCAACAAAGAGCGAAACTCCCTCTCAAAAAAAAAAAAAAAATTAGCTGGGTTGGTGGCACACACCTGTAATGTAAGCTACTCTGGAGGCTAAGGCAAGAGAATCCCTTGAACCCAGGAGGTGAAAGTTGCAGTGAGATCATGCCACTGCACTCCAACCTGGGTGACAGAGCACGACTCTGTTTCAAAAAAAAATATTTGTAAGCACTGCCTTTTCAATTTTGAGGGTACTGACCTTAACAGTGCAGGTGGGTACTTAGTACTTAATTTGTGAAGTGGAGGTGTCAAAATCAAAAGCACGTAACAGAGAAGAGGTGTGTTTCCTGGAAAAGGGAAGCTTCAAGTCTTTTGCTAGGCATCATCTAGTCTGGCAAGTGGAATATCTCCGTGGTCCTGAAGCTCCTAAGATTGCCTGCAAAGCTCTGAGAATCAAAGTATGGTTAGAGAAAAGTGCATGTCAGTTACCAAGACAACATGAGGTAGTTGGAAAGAGCTCAAGGTTTGGAATTGGAGGACTGACTTCAAGAGTTGGCAAGGCTACTTTCCGCCTGTGTGAACTTCAATGAGACTCTGAAAGTTTCTGAGTCTTAATTTTTTCATCCAAAGAGGTTAACAATGGGCTTTCTCACTATGATAGTGTGAGTTGCTTGTATTCATCAGAAATATCCATCTGGGTCTTCACAATTATGGATACATGCCAATTATAAATATTACACACATTGAGTATACTCAACGTCAGTTAAAACTGTGTCTTCGGGAAGAGTCTTCCAATAAGAAAAAACTCCAAATTATTTCTTTGTGAACTCTGATGCTTCCTCTCCCTCCATTCCCAATTAAAAATGACATTTTAAGGTTAACTTACTTTGTAAACACTTTCAAGGTACACATTTAAAAATAACATAAAGAGATGTGATATCTTACTCTCTTTTTAAGAGGAATTTTTGATTATTGGCAATAGATACATATGATAGATACACTGTGACCAAAAGAACAGAGAATCATGTGGAGGAGAGCACAGATCATGGGGAAAAGTCTTAATTTTAAGTGGCTGAGTCACAGATGCCAAGGAAGGAGTGTTAAAAACTGAAGTCTTGATAATGCTTACTGCAGTATGAAACAAATGCTAACTAGCAGTGTTACTAATCTCTCAGGCTATCTCTTGTACATAATTCAATCACAATCTAAGTCTATACAATGCAATCACAGCATATTTTAATGACTTGTTTTGTGTCTCCTGCTAGACTCTGAATTCAAGGCCAGGGGCTTGGGCTTCTCAGCTTAGTTTTCTCCGGAGCTAGCACAAAACTTGGAACAAAACAACAAATCAACAAATAGTCAAATGAGTAAAATGGTATTTGAACAATTTATTATAGTTAACAACACATACTCATTTATTCTTTTACTACCTAATTCATTATTTATTAATCAAACACATATTTACTGAATGCCCATTAGACAATTCCTATACTAGTAACTGTGTGTACAATGGTGAGAAAAATCAGAGAACTCCTTACTCTCAGGGAATTTCCAGCCCAGGCAGACACTTAAATGCCAATCAAATAATTGCCCAGGAAGTTACATGTGATAAATGTCATGAAGGAAGGCTAAAGGATATAATAATAGAATGTAGCTTGGTGTCTTGTCCTACGCACAGTGGGAGATGAGAAAAGTTTTCTCTGAGGAAAGGATAAGCCAACTGAGAGCTGAAGTGGGAGTAGATCAGGTGTGGCCCAAAGCACATTTTAAGCACAAAGGCCTTGGGGTGAGACAGAGCAAGGAGAGTGTGAGAAACTGAGTCCTGGTCAGTGTGGCTGGAATGCAAGAAGGGCACCCAGAGTTTCAGGAGGTGAGGAGGCAGGGTCTCCAAGGGATAGACTTATAGATGGCGTAACAAAATTTGCATTGGAGTAATGGGCCAGCTCTCCAACGGATGGGCTTATAGATCATGTAACAAAATGTGGATCGGAGTAATGGGACGTCATCAAAGAATTTTTAGCATGTTTGCACTCAGAAAATCAGTGTAGAGAAAATGACAGTGACAGAATCAGGCTAGCACTTAGAAAATCAGTGTAGAGAAAACTTACCTGATTCCCCCTATGTTTCTTTGCATATATATATGGGTTGTCTCTTTTGCAATAACACTCAATTTCCAAGGAGCCAGCAACCGCTGAAGAATCAGATGGAAGGGATTTCACAACTGCCTCTGCCTCTCCCCTGTCTCTATCTGGGCTTACCATCTAGCATCTCAGTGGAAAGTCTTTCTTTTGCCCCAGGTAGACATAGCTCTTGGTTTTTGAAGTAAAACAAGTCAATTTAACTCACTGCAAAACCCTTTGGTCACAGACTTTCTGAATTGTGATCTGAGTTTTCACTCTACTTGATGTGCCCAGCCTTTTACCACCCCTTTCTGCTCTCCCTTGCCAATCCAGTCATTCCCCAAACCTCAGATGTTATTCCAGTCTGGATTCCATCTTCACTGCCCTGTCCTTGTATGTCCTTTGGACCATTGTGGTACTTTAATTCGCTGTCCTCTAAATTTCCCTCATATATGAAACACCTGCACATTTTTTCAAAATATTAGAACACCTTCTGTCTTAGTATTTATCTTACACTTTAAATAAAATTTATTTACATTCATATGTATTAAAATTAAATCAGAAAGAAAATTTGTGCATATATAAACAATGGATGTTTGAAAAGAATGGAAGGCAATGTCTTTTATTATAAATAGAATAAAATTCTCAAAATACGTCTAAAGTTATAAAACATGGAATATATGCCTATGGACCACAAAAAATCATCTTGTATCCCATCAGTTGTATGTGGTGCATTTTGGGAATAATATAAATGGGTTGCCCAGTACCCCTCTTTTATTTCTCCAGTCTCCAAAATTCATCATGTTTCTGCGAGAGGGCTCTCTTTAAAAGCCTGATCTGGACTTAACATTTTCCTATGATCCTGCAAGTTTAGTATCACCCAATAAGGAGGACAATGGCCAGCATGACTAAGGCTACCATTCATGTGCATGGGCTACATGCACATTTTCTCCAATCCTTACAGTCTCTGAAGGGCAGGGATTCTTACCCCACTTTACATGTGCAGAACCAACCTTAGAGAAATTTAGTGGCCCAAGATCATAGAGCAGTTTGTGACAGACTTGAATTGGATTCTGGATAGGTTCTTTACCCAGTGGTGCCTGGAGCCAGAACATATAGGCTTGGAAGAGCTGATTGTTAAATTGTTAGGAATTTTGGAAGCTGATGTTAAACATAGGCATTATTAAAATTAATACATATCAACCTAAAAGTAAATAAATTATATTGAAAACAGAGGTAACAAATATTCAACACTCATCACTTTCTGATAATTTGACCTGGTCATGATGTCATATTGGTAGCTGGAAATTAGCCATGGGGGTAGTATTTACGCTGCAAAACTTAGCTAATGGCTGGGCACAGTGGCTCACACCTATAATCCCAGCACTTTGGGAAGCTGAGGTGGGAGGATTGCTTGAGCCAAGAAGTTTGAGACCAGCCTGGGCAACATAGGGAGACTCCATCACTACCAAAAAAAAAAAAAAAAAAAAAAAAAGTAGCCAGGCCTAATGATGCACACACAGCTACTGTGGAGGCTGAAGTGGGAGAATCACTTGAGCCCAGAGGTCAAGGCTGCAGTGAACTGTGATTGCCTCACTATACTCCAGCCTGGGCAACAAGCAAGACCCTGTCTCAGAAAAATAAAACTTGGTTAATGCTACTAATTAGGGCTTTCCTCAACCTGTACTCCCACAGAGCTGGTTGTTAAACATTTACAAGCATTGGTGGGCTAGGAAGGGGTGATCTTTTCCATGTATGATGTCAATTCACTGCAGGATGTGAATACTGGAAAACACTGAAAGAGTCCACTTTAATGGAGTGTAAGCTCAAATTGATATTAAAGCACAAGGAGATAAAAGTGCAAATGATCTCCTATAAGGTCATTAACTTGAGTAATTTACTGGAAACACCATGGTCAAGTCACAAGATTTTTTTATGAGTAAGAAGAAAATTACAAGTCTAAGCACATTCAACAGTGAAACTTATTTATGTCAGTGTGTTTTGGCCCAAATGATACACACATGATGATACACTGCCCTTTTTCTGACAAATAGGTGTTTCAAATGTAAAATAAACATTTCAGGGCTTTCTGAAATGTTTTCCTAAATAAAACAGGAGACAGCTTGCTCGTGGACTAATGATTTCATGTAATCACAATCTATCACTATTGTTTTTAATACATACAATTTTTGAATGTTAATATGCCAGTTACGATGTGACTTATTAACCTACATTATTTCATTGAAAACGAATATAGTAACTATTGCTTTTATTATAATGTTAAAGGAAGTATACCTCATAAAGCTTAAGGGACTTGCCCAAAGTCAAACAGATAGCAAAACAAATCTAAGAGCCTAACTAAAAGCTTGAGTGGCAAGACAACCACACATGGCTGCCTCCAAAGCTTGAGCGTTAATACAACTGGGCTGCCTCCGCCATATGAAAAGGACATGAACTATATTGAGTGAATGAATGAATGAATGAATGAATGAACGAATCATCTTATCTTGCAGGTGGATCTTAATAAAAGTTAATTGACTAGAAAATCATAACTCTGTGTAATTCTTTCACCAAATTGGATTCTTCACACTGAATGAGATAGTAAATTACATGTAATGAACTTTGAGGCACAACTACATGTCAGGGTGTTTGAGGCCAGCTGAAATCTCCTGGCTATAACAATGAGACTGAGTGGGAAATCATCAGAGGAAATCTTGCTCAACACATTTCTCCCTCATGTAATCACCAAGGCATTAATCCAGGGAGCCCTCTGATATACTTTGGTTGTGTCCTGCCCAGATCTCATCTGGAATTGTAGCTCCCATAATTCCTATGTGTTGCGGGAGAGACCCAGTGGGAGATAATTGAATCATAGGGGTAGTTTCTCCCATCTTGTTCTTATGGTAGTTAATAAGTCTCATGAGATCTGATGGTTTTATAAGGGGTTTCCCTTTTTCTTTCTTGGCTCTCATTTCTCTCTTGTCTGCTGCATGTAAGATGTGCCTTTTGCCTTGTTCCATGATTATGAGGTCTCCCCAGCCATGTGGAACTGGGAGCTCATTAAACCTCTTTTTCTTTATAAATTACTTAGTCTTGGTGATGCCTTTATCAGCAGTGTGAAAACAGACTAATACACCCTCCTTCCCAGACTTTGCTATACAGGAGCAAAATGAGTGAACTTTGGGAAGCTATGATGGAGGTTTGCTTAAGCTCAGAAGTTTGAGACCCAGCCTGGGCAACATAGTGAGACTCTGTCTCCACAAAGTAAAAATAAAAAGTTAGCTGGGCATGGTGGTGTGCAACTGTAGTCCTACTCGGGACTGAGGTAGGAGGATTTCTTGAGCCCAGGAGGTCAAGGCTGCAGTGAATGTAGTGAGTGGTGATGGTGCCACTGTACTCCAGCCTGGGCAAAAGAGCAAGACCCTGCCTTAGTGTATATATATATATGTGTGTGTGTATGTGTGTGTGTATATATATGTGTGTGTGTGTGTGTGTGTATGAGAGTGACTATATATACATATAAGGGAAAAGGAAGGGAAAGAGAGAAAGATTTAGAGAGAAAGAAGAGAGAGAGAGGAAAAAGGAGGGTGATTAAGAGACAGCAAATGAGAGACAATAAGCAATAAGAAAACAACTACGCAAAGAACGTACTGTATGCCAGGTATGGTGCTAACTGCTAGCTAGGTAAAGTTCTTTAGTTGTAATAGATCCTGAAGCTCCTGAAGGGTAAAGCGGAACTATGAGTATAGAATCTTTATTTTGTTATTGATTCCTTCACCTTCATCATAACCCTAACTTTATGTGTGTTTAGGTGATTCATTTCCAGATTCAATTGTTTGAAGTGGGTTGAGTCTATAGAGTTTTCTCTTATCAGCTCTTTCTCCTTACATACTTATTTATTTACTTCATATTTATTGAACACTATCTAGGGACCAGGCACTAGTCTAATTATTCTTAATAATTAGCTAAAGGAGTCCTGAGATGTTTTCATTCTAGTATGTGTGTGTGTGTACGTGTGTATTATCATCATGATCATCTTATTATTATCAGCATCGTTGTCTTTAATGTGCAGTTCTCCACTGAGAGTTTGCAAACAATTTTTATCACAGTTATCACATTGTGTGCTCACAACGTTCCTGATGAGGAAGAGATTGTTTTCTCCACTTTGAGTATAAGAAAACTAAGATCCAGAGAAGGCAAATGACTTACTACAGGCCACACAACTAATAGCTATGACCCATTCCAACTCCTCATTCAGTGCTCAGCCCATCGTATACATAGAAGAAGAGGTTGCTGATATGGACTGAAAAGGGTTGACACACTATACTGTGGACTGTTGTGCTCAGTGTGCATATAGCAGACCTGCATTACATCTCATTCACTTCTTAATTGTTTGACTTTTAGCAATGACCTAACCTCCGTGAGTCTCATTTTTTTATATAACTTGAGGGTTATAATAGTATAAAGCTTGCTGAGTTGCTGGAAATATTAAATAAGATAATGCATAGAAATTGCTTACTGAAGTGCCTAACACAGAGTTAGCCCAAGAAATGTTAGCTAATATTATGGCAGAATCTGCCACTCTTTCTTTTGTGCAATGGAATGTGGCAGAGAGGGCAGATGGGGAGCATGTGTGTCAGTGTCCTCACTCATCCCACTGATTGAAGCCTCCTTTGCCTGACACTAACCCCACTGGGCACCAGGCCAGGGCTCTAAGGGAAGCTCCTATTTGTGTCAGCCAAGAGGAATCAGCTGCCACTTTAGTTGACATTGTGTAATGGGGTGCAACCCATGCCAACTATGACTCCCTGGGGTCATATGCTCCCAGTTCAGGGTCTTGAAAAACCTCTTTTTTGAGGGCTTAGGATTCAGCAGCCCATGGAAAATGACCCGAAAATATTGGGCATGTTTGTGTAAAAACATGTTGGAGATGGAGTTAGTCAAGGAGGGATCTAGAGAAAGAAAGAAGTGCCAGTGGAGTCCAAGAGAACGGCAGGATCCCGCTTTGCAAATCGGTTAATAAACCCTGACCCTTGAGAAATCCTAACCCTTGTGAAATTGGCCTTGACAGAACTGCGATATGGTGTTACAACAAACTAAGGCTTTGGAGTCAGATTGGGACTTACTTATAAAGAAAATTTAATTTGTAAAGCCATGCTATGGGGTATCTTTGATGATCTCTATTTTATAAATGAGAAAACTGAAATTCACATGTTGAGATGATCTGAACCTAGTTTTTCCCTTCTCTCTCCCCCAAGATGATCTCATCTGGTCACGTGTTTGACTTACCATCTACAGGGTGAAAAAAACAAAATCTCTATTTCCAGGTTGTTCTCTCCTCTGAACTCTACTCATCTATTTAAATGCCTGCTTTCCATTTCTACATGGATGTCTAATAACCATCTCTAACCCGTTAAGTCCAAACAGAACCCTTGAATCCTCTTCCCCAACCCGCCACCATCTTGTTCATCACCAGACCTACGTGTTTCATTGACAATCACCACCATTCATCAAGTTCTTTACACCAAAACTCTGCTAACCTGGCTGCTGGTTATTTTCCTAGGTTTCACAAGTTTTCTCATCCACCGTGTCCACTCTGTCAGGGAGACCTCTTAACTCTAACTTATAAAACATTTTCCACATTTGTCTGCTTTGCTCCAAATAAACCCAAAGCATCCTAGTCCATGCTCCATCCTCACCCAACTGGACCTTTAAAATATCTTTCTAACTGTTTTCTCCACCCGCCTTTAGCCCCCTATAATCCATTCTCTACATAGCTACCAAATAGCTGCTTTCACCAAGGAAAAGAAGCTCCTTCTCTGTTCTGTTTACCATCCTCAAATGGCTTTCATAGCACTTAAAGTGAAATCCAAGCATCTTATGCTGAGGTTTCAAGATCCTTCCTGATCTGGTCCCTGCTACATCCTGGATTTCATTTTCTCTGACTCTCTCTCTCTCTGGCATGCTACGATCCAGCCAAACTGGTTTTCTCTGTTGCTTCAGCACCCCAAGTTCTTTTATCTGTTGGGGTCTTTGCTCTGGCTGTTTCCTTCACCTAGATGCCTCCAGTCTTAGATCTCCACATTGTGGTCTCCTTTGTACTGTCCATTCTCAGCTCAAACATCACATTCTCAGGGAAAACCCTGACCCCTCAACCTGGTGTAGATCTTCCTGAATAATCCTACTTCAGGTTACTCTGTATTTGTCCAACTGTGTGTCTCAATCTGATACTATCTTATTTATTTTGTTTTTCATGTATTGCCTGTCTCAATGATTGCACAACTAGAAGATCAACTCCAAAAGAGCAAATCCTGTGTTTGTTTCACTTCACTGTCATGTCTGTACGTGGTCTGATGTAGAGTAGGTGCTCAATAAAAGTTTGCTGATTGGATAAACAACTGTTATTCTGAAGTACCTAAGATTGCTTCAGGTAAGAACAAATTCTAGAGGGTATTAATTAGGGAGAAGGGCAAAAAGGGTTTGTGAACATGGCCCCAAATATTGTCCTACACCCAAATTAACTTTTTTGTGAAAGTTTTATTATTTTGGGTAGCTTTTGGGAGATACAAAATTAAAAAGAAAAGTTGTCTTCTCTCCTCATTCTGATTGTGGTTTTACACACCTTAATACAAATGACAAAAACAAAATGCAACTTAAAAACAAAATATACGAAACAAATGTGTGTCTCTGGTGTGTGGTTTTTCTTGGGTGGGGTGCTCAAGCAGGGCAGGACCCAGGCTTACGTGCATCACCCTCCCTGCCCTGAGCCCAGCACAGCCACCTCCACCTGCTTCAGTCCCAGCAGCTCCTCTTCTCAGCATGCTCTGTCTTTTCTCCTTCCTTTGCCCAAGTCTGTTCCACCTACAGCCTGGGTTACACTTTACCCCCATCCCAGCAGCCAGATTAGCAGAGTCCATATCTCTGTGTTAAAATCCTGGCTTATTCCATGCAACTTTGAGCAGACAATTTGCCCTGTTTGAACCTTAGTGTTCTGCTATACAGAATGGTAACAACACAGTGTCTACTTCCCAGAGCATTTGTAAGGAATAAACTGCCTGGTACTTATGAAGCACTTCAGTGTGGCACCTTGTGCATTCCAAGTATGCTGCCAAAACTTAAGAATGATGTCCCTTCTGCGCTTACCCTAAAAGACAACCTTTTCCTAAATCATGTGGTTCTCGAAAATTCAGCTATTCAGTTTGAAGCATAAAGAGTTTTTCTTCTAAATGACCAGCTGTTTTATGCAGGCCCTTCTGTACCAAAGAGTAGGTTTCTTGAGAGCAGAAACCATAGGATACAAAAATATAAGAACCCTTTTCACCTCCTTCTTAGTTTGCTTCTTTCCAGCGCAGACTAACTGCCAGCATTTATAGAGCACTCTACATTTTGCTGCTGCCACTACCGTTATTGCTAACACCGCTATCACTATAACTGCTACTCCTACTATTACTACTCCATTCCTGCTTTTGTTCTTACTCTTATCATTGATGCTACTACCGTTATTACTAACACCAGCTAACATTTATTATTTGCTATGTTATAAACAATATCCTATGCACTTTACCTTTGTTACCTTATTTAACCAACACAATAGCCAATAAAGAAGGCAGTATTTACAGCGGTTAGAAATGCGGGTTGGAAGTCAGATTTCTTTGCTCAGAATCTTGGTTCCAATGATTAATAGCTGTATGATTCTAGAAAAGTAACTCAATCACTCTGTCTCAATTATCTTAAGATAGAAATATTTATAACAGAATAGAATATCAGTTATATAATGCAAGTAAAAAGTGTTGTTGTTTTGTTTTTTGTTTTTTTTTTGGCAAATGCTGAATAGTGTCTGGTATTTAATCAACACTCAAGTTATTGTTGATATTAAAAACATTTTTACTGTGTCTAGGGGTTATTTATCCCCCTATCCTCCTGCCCTGCTGTGTGATCCCATAGCACTGTTCTTTCTGCCTTGAAGTACAAAGCCCACAGTATTGCAATTGTCTCTTATTTCTTGGCTCCCCACACCCCTTTAGAGCCGGAGAATGACATTTGTTCACTGTAGCTGCCACGTCACCTACCGCAGTCCTGGCACATCCTTAATTTTCACTCAACACTTGCTGAATGAATAAAGAACTGAAGTTTTGAGTGTGCAATTTGAAATAAATCTTGCGGTAACCTGTTATAATAGTTAATGTTCACAACAGCCTTGAAAGGTGGGACACATTTCTTCTCCCCATTCTCCCCTTTCTTCCTTTCTCCCACAGTGACAAAGGTTTTACTTTCCCCGTTTTAGGGATAGGGAGATTCAAACACGATGGTGAGCGATCTGGCCAAAGCCAGGCTCTTCTTTATGCGGAACAGTGAATCTAGAACTTTGAACTCTACGTTTCTCTCTGCATAACACTGACTTAATAAATACTGCATCGACTGGAGTGCAGTTTGAGAAACTCAATGAATATTCTTGAATGATAAAGGTTATGCTGTCCCTTTCCTTTGGAATGGTATCTTGACATCACTGAGGACAGAAAGTATTTAGAGTCCCTCTAAGGGCCTCTGAGCATGCCCAATAATGTGAATTAGTGACTATGTCCCTAACTATATTTGTGATATAAGAAAATACCGGAGTCCCCGCATTTGAGCTCCTGACTGCCAAAGCAGTTGACTGCATGGCTGATCCACATCAATGCAGGGAAATTGCCTGTTAATCTTTTATTACCATATTCTTTTTCAAAGAATACTGTTTCTAATTTGTCTGTAGTGTGCAGACCCAGTCATTGAAAGACCATAAAGTGTTGTTTCTAGTTGGAGATACATCTCTTAGTTTAAACATTTGAAAGATTAAACACACATATACATTCACATCTTCACTATGAGGCAATAAAATAAACCATATAGTAGAAAATGTAGACAAGAAGAGGAAAAAATAACCCTTAATTCCATGACTTTAGCATAATTACTCTTAGTGAGTTAATGATTTTCCTTCTACACCTCTTTCTATTTATTTTTACATTTTCATTTGTTATAATAGCATTCATATAAAGCTGCTTCCCTACTTTCTCTTAGCAGTTTAACAGAATATTTTCATTCTTATTTTAATACAGTATTTGTGAACATACTATTTCAGTGGTTAAATGTACTCTCATGGACCACTGCTATTTTTCCACTTTTCACTATAAGAACGGTTTTTTACATCTAATTTGATTTTCAGAGCCCGTAGTAAAGAAGTATGGAAATGCAGGCTCTTTTTTTTATCACTAGTTGAAGCTCAAAATGCTGTCTCATTTTTAGGATTGAGATTTCATGGTCTCCATATTTCCAGATAATAGTTATAAAGTCATAACATTTTTATGGAGGGACTTTAGAGATTAGCAGATCCAATGATCTCATTTTGTAGGTGAAGAGACTGAGGCCCATTGCCTGTGTGCGGGGGATACAGGTTGGGGGAAGTTGTGTGTCATTTTAAGGAAGAGCAGGGAGGCCAGTGTAGCCAGACTATAGTTGGCAAGACAGCACAGAGGGAAAGTGTGTGGGGGAGAAAAAGGGGAGGTGTGGGGAACCCTCACATAGGGCATTATGACTTCTAGTAAGAAATTGGACTTTACTCTGATGAGAGGGAGAGTTACGGACACCACTCTGGCTTCTGGGCTAAGAATAGAATGTAGGGGTCATAGGTGAGAAGCACACAGATCATTGGAGGCAATTGCAGAAATATAAATAGGCAAAAAGTGATGATGGCTTAGGCTGAGTGTGGCAGGAAGGTGGCCAGAGGTGGTCAATTTATACATGTATTTTAAAGGTTGAGATGATAGTATTTGCTGGTAGATTCCATGTGGAGTATGGGGAAGGAAAGGAGTCAAGAAGAGTTGATTCCAAGTTCTTCTGGCCTAAATGACTGAATACTTGGTCTTTCCATTAACTGGGACTCAGAAGACTTCAGGAGACATAGATCAGGGTTGTGAAGAGGAGGCAGAGAGAGTCTCCAATCAATAATTTAATAACAATTTAATTTGGAGCATGTTAAGTTTAAAAAGTTTATCAGATATTCAAGTGAAGATGTCAGTCCGGCAGCTGGATGAGCAAGTCTAGAGTGAAGAATAGAGGTGCAGAGATATAAATGTGGATATAAATGTGGATTTCTGGATGAAATCACCTAAGAGGTGAGAAAAGATTAGGAAGCGAAGAAGACCAAGGTTTTTCTTTGGAGAGATGAGAAGGAGCCAGCAAGGGAGACCAAAAAGCAGCATCCAGTGAGGTGTTTGATGGCTGCATAAGATCCACCATGTGGAGGCACTGCAATTGACATGGCCATTCCACTAAGGAAGAGCAATAAGCTGTTTTCCATGAGGACTCAAACACCACTGCAACCCACATTCTAACAACGCTTCTTTGTATTCCCCTGAGCTTTTGCATAGACATCATCTGTACATTAGTACTTGGTAGGCTGGTGCCGTAATCAAAGCCCTGGGAACACCTCATTAGGTCTCTGACTAACTTAGTATTTTATATAATTTATTACAATTAGACTAGAAACTGGTTTAAGTTAACCTTTACACTGTCTCTTAGGAGAAAGAAATACATTCGATTCAATCCAATGACCTTTATTAATTGTTTAAATTAGTTATCAATTAGCTGTAAATTAGTTAATCTATACTGGGTAATGAATGGTGTAAGCAGTATTGGCAGTGAGCATATTCAGTCTACTTAGAGAAATGAACTGGTTACAAAGGCTTTCAGGCATTCATTGTTTGGCTACAATGATAGAAACTCTGTCATTTTAACCTTGTTGCTCATATGCTATGCAGAAACTGTAGGGCAACAGGGGGTGTAAAATCACAGGTTCTATGTCATCTAGGGCCACGATAGAATCCAAGCTTCTACTCATTGATGGTGTAGCCTTGGAAAAAATACCTTCTTATCTTTATAATGAGACTATCATACTTACACCTATCTCAGAGAGTTGGCTAAATTATTTGAAATATGGTATATTCAACATACGGCACAGAAAAGATACTCAATAAAGACGAATTCCATTGCTTTTCATTAAAGTGCAGTCTTTAAAGCCCAGCTAAAATGTCATCTTGCTCCTAGAAGGAAATTTGTTATTCCTATTTACAACAATTGCTTCCTTCTGGAAGCCCATAAAACTATTTTCTGTGATTTCACTGTCTTGAAGTGAAGTTAGGTATTTGTACCTCTTTCACCCAAAAGGCAGGTCTCATTCATAGGTTATTTTCCCCCAAATCTCTGGAGCAGTGTATGGTACCTAGTATGTGCTCAATACTCTTATCTATTTCATAAACTATATCAGAGAATTTCCGTTTGGATCTGTTTAATAAGTAGTTAATAAGCTGAGGCCACTATGTGCATTTGAAGGTAATGGCATTTTTTGGAAAATTCTTCAAATTCTTGATCGGTCTTTCCCTCTTTATTAGTCTGAATTAATGAGGGTCAACTTGAGAATATATAATGGGATTCTCTTTCTTAGATGTGTTTGTATCTTGGGTAATTAAAAACCATCACTATCTAAGCCAAAAACCAACCACAAATGCTGCTTAGAAAGAATTACATGGTTTTAATTTCTTGCTAGGCCTGGATTAAATTCCTTTTTTGCTTTTGCTTTCATTTGTTAAATGAGTCCCTCTGGACCCACCTCTGCTATCACACACACATATACACACTTGACAAGGATGAATCACTTACCAAGCTTAGTTATAGATTGATAAACTCTGGTCAAGGTGGTATATGACTAAGCGCTAGCTTTTTCAGCCTCCAGTGCTATTTTTGGGAAGAAGAAAAATTTTCTTTGCAAAAAGAAAGAAATTGGTGATTTAATCTTACTTAATTTTATCATACTTGTATACATGTGTTTGGACGAGAATAAGGCAATTCAGGTTATTGAGTTCACATGGGACTATTTTTGTGTACGGTGCTAAGAGGTATATAAAAAGAAATAGTCTCTAAGACTGCATTAGAAATACTAAGGGACCACCATTTATTGAGCTCTTACTGTGTACCTGGCACAATGCTATGCATTATACAAACATTTTTGAAATTATTTTGTGTTCCCATAGTAGCCTGGGGCGGGGGCAGATACTATTTTTTCTTATTTCACACATGTGGAAATCAAGTCTTAAGTAATTTAACTAGTCTAACCAGGTCACGTGGCTCATAGGTGGAACTGGGTTTTTAAAGATCATGTTTGCTCATTCCAAAGTCTGTGTGTATGCCCACCATGAAGTACCTATTTTGCAAAACAGATTTAATGATGAAATGGTGACAAATACTGTCCTTCAAGAGCTCCGAGTCTAGTAGGAGTCAAAAAAGAGATAAAAAATAAGTCTAACATTTTAAAAAGTGTAATCTTTAGAAAGACCCGTATCTATTCAGAATAAGGAGAGATTATTTCCTAAGTGCTGACTTCTTCAGTCTCAAGTAAGCTATCATGTCCTTCAGAAAGGCATTCCTGACAGGCTGACTCTCCTCCCATCTCCCACTCTACCCACACTCATCATGTCAGAGCACTCACTTCACCATAAGTGCTGAATAGTGTGGAAGTTAAAACTGCTTAGCACGTGGTAACTGCTAAACAAAAGAGTGACTGAGATGCATGCTTCATGGAAGGATTGGGTATGTAAGAGGAGGTGCCCACCTGGAAGGCATTCTCAGTAGGGGGAGTAGTTTCAGCAAGTTGGTAAAGGCTGGGCCTCCACGACACACAGCAAACAGCTTCATGTACCCGTGATAGGTTCCTAAAAGACAGTAGGCTGGCATCAGATAAAAAGAACTTTCAATTCCAGACCAGATGTTCTTCTCAAATCAAGAGGAGGGCAAGCTGCACATTTCTGAGCAGATCTGTGACTTACCAAGATTAATTCAGGAGTAGACTTTAAGATAATTGGGATGGAGCAGAACATACTGGAGAGAGATTTGGAGCCGAGAAAGACCCGGGTTTGAACCCTAACCTGGTCATTTACTGAGTAGCCTTGGACATAGAACTTAACCTTTCTCAGCCTCACTCAGCTTCCTCATCTATACATTGGAATAATTGGGAATACATGTAGGATTGTTATGGAGATTAGAGTATGAGTATGCCATGTGCTTATCTTAATTCCTGGGAAGTAGTAAGAGCTCAAAAATAGTAGTTACTAATATTATAATAGGTAAGGAAAGGAAGAGACAGAAAAAGAGAGACCTTTAGCTAGATTTGTGCAAGAATCTGGGCGAGACTCCAGGAGGGACTGGACAAAAGGAAGTGTCAGTGATGAGGGGGACAGTGAGACCAATGCAGCTGATTGAAGTTAGCATCAGAAGGAGAGAAGTTGGCTAAGCGGTAGTCTAAGAGTCATATTGTGAAAGATCTTAGAGTCTTATTTGAGAGAAAACTTTCATCCACATGGGAGGATTAAAGCATGTGAGAATTAGAGCACAGAGCCCAAAGTGAAACAGTGTGGTAGGGCACTAGATGCACAGAAAAACCCATGGTAAGTCATAGCCAGAGCAGCTGTAGTTTACTGAGCACCTACTGCCTATCAGGAAGCCTACCAGGAGTCAGCATTTATTTTCTTCTTTAATGCTCATTTTATTGATCAGGAAACCAAAGTTAGAAGAGATTCAATATTCTTCAAGGACAGAGAGGTAGGAGATGGATGAGCTGGACTCCAAACCTAAATCCATCTGACTTTAACATGTGTGCTCTTAAATATTTTACTAGCATATGGAAGAGACCAGAGTTATTTAATGAAGGTATTAAGTTGAGTCTTAAAGTATGAGGTGCGCTGTCATAGAGAGAGTAGGAAGATGTGTTTGAGGTGCGAGAAAGAACAGCAGTAGCATACTGGATATCAGCTCTTTCTATCTATGAGGCAATGAGAAAACTAGTATAAGAGGCCTGGGTTATACTTTATACTATCTTTTCTCCTGGAAAAAAAGTATTCTTGGTTTTTCAGAATAAAGTTAACTATAAAACAAATATTTTTCCAGACAGACTCTCAATAAATATTATATGTTTATGCAGAACAAAATCAGCAACAGGCGAAGCATAGTGGCTCACCCCTGTAATTCCACCACTTTGGGAGGCTGAGGTGGATGGATCACCTGAGGTCAGAAGTTTGAGACCAGTCTGGCCAACATGGTGAAACCCTGTCTTTACTAAAAATTAGGCCATTGCGGTGGTGGGTACCTGTAGTCTCAGCTACTCGGAAGGCTAAGCCAGGAAAATCACTTGAACCTGGGAGGCAGTGGTTACAGTGAGTTGAGATTGCACCACTGCACTCCAGCCTGGGTGGCAGAATGGGGCTTGGTCTCAAAAACAAACAAACAAAACAAAAACAAAAAACAAAATCAGCAACAAACTAAGTTTGACATTTATGAAAGTGGTAAAGTTGGAAAGTTGGGGGCAATTATTAGAAGTGTTGCATTGTAGCACTATTCTTTGCTGTCTCTGCTGTCTTCTCTTGTGTGTGTGTTTGTGTGTGTGTGTGTGTGTGTTTGTGTGTGTGCGTTTAACTTCTTGGTCCATTAAAATTTCTTTTAAGATGGAAAGCCCTTCGAGTCTTTTCTTATAGGTCCACTTTGCCCTGTCAGTCTTCCCTGTTACCAATTTCCCCACCTCCATACCAGGCCCGTCCCTGGTACCTACAACATTGAACAGAGCTGAGTTATAACACCACACTTTATCACTGTGTGCTACCATTCAACACAAGAGCCACTTCAATGTTGAGTTACCTTCAAGTTCTTTAAAATAAACAAATTCTCTATTGGAGCAAGCCTTTCTGATCAGAGCTTTGCAAAACAAGATTACTTGATGTCAATGGACCTTTATCAAAGTGAGTGAATATACAAAGAAGACGTTGAAGGAAACAATTCATTTTACTATGAAATCTCTAGGCATCAGAAGTAGGGATGTCTTGTAGTGAATGTTTACATTAATGGCAACAATTTGCCAAGTGCACATATAAATTTAATTTGGGGAAGCAGTGAAAAATGAAAATAATTAAGCATAAATACAGTGGGGGAAGGTTCAAGAAAGGTGCCTTCCGGGAGACTTAATTTACAAGGACCTTTGACAACAAACCATGACCATTGACCATCTAGTGCCAGGAATGGCTTTCTTATTAGGCTGCAAGAGACATTCAACAGAGGCCTTGTGGGTTTCATGTGAAGGTGTCATCCAAGTGTTGGAAAGTCCAGATTCATCCTGAAAGCAGACACATTTGCTTAGTGGTTTGTTTTCTGGGTAAAACCAAGCTCCTTGGAACCGTTTTTAGCCGTTCCTCGTGGAGGGGCAGTCCGGCTGGTTTGATGGCCAAAACATGTTGGACTGGGGATGGGAGACTTTATCTCTCCCAAATGCCCTTTTTCATCTTCTTGCTCCACAGTGCAGGAGTCTTCAGGGACTTCCTGAAGTCCAGGGCAAATTCCTGGGAGTACCACCCCAGAGACCGACACAACATGACCTTGGCTTATCTTTTACACCGCGGCTATGTTTGTCATTATGGACACAGCTCCACTTACCTATATATCCACTTAGCAGAAAGTCATTGGCTTGCCTCCGAATTTTCACACCCATAATCAACACATATGTATTGGCTTTCATTTTCTTACCACCTGGTTAGTCACACCCATTCCTCCCACCTTTAAGACAGAGCTTCAGTTTTAACTTCAGAAGAATGCTTTTGGAACCTCTGACCCCACAGCAAATTCTCCTTCCCTTATCCTGACCAGATTCACTTAGGGTCCTTCTAACTCTGAAGTCCTCAATCCAGAAAATATTGTCTGTATCAGTCCTCTGTCAGTCATATTTATTCTTCCAGATTGTCATCTTAAAATATTTAGGTAGCATTGATTTCATTTTTCATTCATCTATATAACTAGATCACAGTCTCCTTTGGGAGCCAGACTACATACTATATTTTCTATGTGATCTTATTCTAGCTACTTAACCTCTCTGTTCCTTGGCTTTCTTACCTATAAAATGAGAGTAGTAATAGGAACTGCGTTGTAAGGTTACTGTGAAAACTAAATGAGGAAATACAGCAAACAGTGCCTGGAAGACAGTCTTGGGTAGAGAATATGCTTAATAAACTACTGTCAGACATTTCATGCTCCTTTGCATCTACAACCTTCAGGCGAGTAATATGGTAAATGCTCAGCTTCTATTTAGAGTAGCGTTTTTGCATATGTTTATTTAATTCACAAAAATCAACTATAAACTCTTTTATATATAATTATGATACTATCTTATAGTATCATAAATTTTATTATATATGTGCATATGTACTAACTACTGCATATATCACATATTTATAAGTATTTGTTACTTATATTACTATGGCAGACTATACATATTTGTGTGTATATATACATGTTATATGTACATACATTTAATGTATATTGTTTTTTCTGGGCAATTCAAAGGATTCTCAATGGTAATTTTAGTTGTCTATAATTTTTACACGTTGTATGAAATCCAGCTCCATATTACTGAATTCTTACTATATACTAGATGCTTTACAAACATAATCTCATTTAATCCTTGTGATCATTCATTTTACAGAAGAGGGATCTAAGGCTCAGTGTGGTTAATCAACTTGTCCAAAGTCACACAGCCAGAAGAATAAAGATATTCAAACCAGAATAGTTTGATTCTCAAGTCTTTGGCAGTTCATCCCTATGGACTGATCTGGGCAGTAGGATAGTAGGCATGCCCCCATTGAGAAGTGGTCAGTGGTCACTAAGGGAAATGGGCAACTGGCCATCCCTGAAAATATGGCCTCGTCATTTGGCTCCCTGGAAACTTTGCCTAGTTTCCATACCCCAGGGGATCTACACTAGACCAGAAACAACTCTTTTGGTCTGTTCCTGTTTCTTTGGGGGACATCCGGTATGTTCTACATGTAATGCAAGCTGAAGCTGGAAGCTAGTGCCTAACTTGGTGTCTATCGGCAGACCCAGGCCAGGCTCTGACTTCATTAGTATGATACCATGTAGTGCTTCTTTTACTGCTGTGAGGGAGCTACCTCCTGACAGCATGTGATGATATTGTTCTAGGAGGAAGATCACAAGGAATCCTGATCAGGAACAGGCCATATCTGAGCTATTGGTTTAATTTGACTTGACAGAGTGACTAAGTAAAAGAGAGTTGGCCTGTGGCTCAGGGCTCCCCACAAACAACTTTCTTATTTGAATAGAATAGTAATATGCTAGTTGCAGTAGTCAGCAAACATTTACTCCGTGTTGAGCCCAGGCATAAAACAAAACAAAAACAAAAACAAAAGTTAGTAGAACATGACTTTTTGCTCTATGGGCTTATAACCATCTGTATTCCATAATAAATTACATGTTTCTTTTGTACTAAGTTTGTTGACACTGCTTCTGTGTGACTTGCTTATTGTCTGCCTATAAGTTTTATATGTCCACTTATCTTGGCTAGAAAGTGACCAAAAACTGTGGGGCAGAGCAGTTGGCAGAATACTCTCTGAGTATGAGTTAGAAGGCATGGCTCAAATTCTAGTTCTATCTCTAATGCAGATAATGCTTCTAGTTTTGTCATGGTGTTGTATCATATTTGGTAATGCTCTTTAGAGCACTCTGCAAACTGTAAGGCATTCTGACTTCATATGAGGTTAAATATACTGCATTTATATCATAATCTACATTTTGGAAATGTAGAAATTCATCTTTTGTTAGCTGTAATCTTTTTTCTTCACCAGACTATTAAATTAATAACATCTATCCCCTGATTTTTGGGTAAATGGGAATTAATGGTTATATTTTCTGCCTTTTAAGAGCTGGCAATCAGTTAAAACATAGTGATTAAATCCCCTGGAATGGATCCGGCACCTAACGGAGTTTCTGAGTGTCAATGGATTCTGTGATTATTCTTTCCAAGGCAAAGACTTGTGACTCTAAGTTTCAGAAGGATTTGCGGGCTGCTGCTAAATAAAGAGGGGCAGCTCACAGAATGAATGGAATCTACATTACAATTCAGTCGTTTATGCAAGTTGTGAAATGCACAATTTGAAATTTCAGTGAATTCTACCACATCTGAACTGACCTGTCTTCTGAAATAGAGTTCTGGATGCTGCCTGTTATGCAGCTGCAGTCGCTTACTTTGGAATATGAAATCAAAGTCACCGTTGAGTTCCTGGGTACAGTCAGGGGTGTGTTGAACTACTTCCAGGGAACTAAGTTTTTTTTGTTTTTTTTTTTTCAGACAGAGTCTCACTCTTTAGCCCAGGCTAGAGTACAATGGCGCGATCTCGGCTCACTACAACTTCTGCCTCCCAGGTCCCAGTTCAAACAATTCTCCTGCGTCAGACTCTGAGTAACTGGGATTACAGGCACACACCACCATGCCCAGCTAATTTTTGTATTTTTAGTAGAGATGAGATTTTACCATGTTGGCCAGGTTGTTCTTGACCTCCTGATCTAGTGATCCGCCTGCTTCGACCTCCTCAAGTGCTGGAATTACAGGTGTGAGCCACTGCACCTGGCCAGCTAAGTTTGATGTCATGTTTATTTCTTCTTAGCAATGACCCTGATAGACCGTTATCCAGTATACAAGGACTACTGGCATGAAAATTTCAAGATCCAAAGTAAATAAGTAAAAAAGACTGTAAAAGAATTAGCTGAAGGGGCTTTGAATTCAGTTTGTGTTAATTCCTGGCTTTGCCACTTATAAGAGTTGTGCTCGTGAGCAAATTATTTACCCTTTCTGAGTTTTATTTTCTTCATCTTTAAAATAAAGACAAAAATAATACTCACTTCCTGGAGTTGTGAGTAAATGAGAGGATGTACGTAGAAGGCTTGGCCTATGTTGAGATGCTCAGAATGTTGGCATCTCTTACCACCACCATCATCATTGCCATCACTACTGCGTTTATCATCATCATCATTACTGTTGTCTTTATTGTAATCATTGCTATCGTTATTACAACCATTATTATCTTCACCGCCATCTATCTTAACTTCCCCACTTGTTTCTGTGGCTCAGTAGAGCTCACTTCAATGCTTCTATTTCATTCTAACCTGCCATCTCCCATATCAAATAGTTTCTCATCTTTTCTTTTCCGAAAACATTATTTTCACATCTTTTAAAAACTCATATGGACTAGCCACCTGAAGCTAACTATTGCAAGAAGGATTAGATTATGCCTTTTGATGCCCATAGAAAAATGGCCGGAAACCTCATCTGCTTTTAAAATTCCAGCAGCTGGGAGATAACATATGATTCCCAGGACAGTTGTAAGTTGTAACACAACACTTCTTTTTCTGGGACATCCTTTGTTCCTCCCTTGCACTCATCCAAACTGGTACTCAGGATCCAAGAGAGGGTATCATTCATGCTGTAGGGAACTAGTCTTCTTGACCACTTTGAGCAAACTGCCATTTGCTTACTATCTTCCAACCTTCACCCTCTCATTTCCCATTAATTTGTTCACTTATTCATATTCAGCAATTACTTTGCTCATGTTGCATAGCAGGTTAGCAGTATAAAGGAGAGGCATGGTGTCCTAATGAAATGTACAGTCTAATGAGGGGTGTTCAAAAGCAAATAGGCAATTACAATTCAGTATGCTAAAGGCTACAATGAAGGAAGCATGTAGTGTGGAAAGCACAGAAGAGAGAGCACCTGACCTCTCTTGCTGGGTCAGGGAAGGAATGTAGGAAGAGTTGATGTTGAAGCTGGGTATGGTCGGTAAAAGAGGGAGGGTGCCAGTGGTCTAGTATGAGAAAACAGCGCAAAGCTAAGGGGCAACTCCATCTCTTGGCTCTCCCAGAGAACCAGAAGTCAATTCTGCCAAGACTGGCTACTTTCAGCTGTCGAGCCTTTTTATATTTACTTCCTCTTCTCTTGAGAAGTTGATCATAGATCTCAGATATGAGGCAATATGAATGACAAACACCAGCTAACCTTGGAATTCTTCCTCCATGGCCTTTTAGTCAGACATGTGTGTCTCATGGAGAGATGCCTAGAGGTTGTGATAAATCCAGCTAGGACTCTCTCTGACAATGCAATTCTGTATCTCTTCTTACCATAAATAGAAGTCTTTCTTTCTCTCTCTCCCTGTACCTCTACTGTAAATATGAACACTACACTTGAGACTGTGAATCAGAGATTCAAAATGAGATGTCTAAAATCATATAGCAAGTTGGTAGCAGGGCAAGGAATTTGAGACAGATTTCCTGTATGAGCAACATCTTTGTGCACATAATAAATTTTCAAGTCTCCAAAAATTTGCTCACACTCTTCTCTCTACCTAGAATGCTCTGGAATGCTTTTTTTTTCTTCATTCTGCTAAGCTCATCTCTAAAGAAGCCTTTAGAGGCTTCTTATAATTCCCCACTCTTTTCACCCCTGCTCCACTGCCCCAGTCCTGGAGAGAATTAAGCTGCACTGTTCTCCCTAAGCTTTGCTGAGGTCTCTGTTTTAGAGTCTAGGAACTCTAAGGTTAGTCTCCATAAGTTGTGTAAAGACTGGAATTATCTCTTAGTCATCTCTGTATCCTTAGCATGCAATAGGTCTTCAATGAATGTTGCTGAATGATTCAACAAACAAATCCCAGAGATGTCATATCTTATTTGAGTCAAGGTGCCTTTCAGTTTAAAGCCATCTACAGAATTTTATTGACACCACAGAGAAGGTCACATCCTTTCCAGTTAAACTTTTATTTTGACAATGTTCTTGGAGTTGGAGAGCTGTGTGACCTGACTGTTGGCCAATATGAAAATGGGAGACAACTCGCATGGGCTCAAGATTACCATCACCTACATGGACTTGATAAACCAGTATGTTATAGAAGCAAATACAAACCATGGTTACTAGTGCGGATGAATACTGGGAATCCTCCCTCTGTCCTAAACAGGATTTCCTTGGAGAGTTCTTTTATCTTCTTGCAAACATCACCATGGTCTCTTCTCCCTTCAACTTCAGTTTTCAAATCCAGGGGTTTGAGTCTGGGCCCAAGAGGCTGACTCCAAGGCATGTGGTTTCAGAGTCTGAGAACAGTCTTCCCTAGCTTAGTGTAGCACACCATCTCTCTCTCTCTCTCTCTGTCTCTCTCTCTCTCTCTCTCTCTCTCTCTGTGCCTCTACAGCGAACATCAACACTGCACTGGACATTATAAGTTAGAGAGGCAAAATGTGATGTCTAAAATCATGTAGCAGAGTCTTCAGAGTCTGAAAGACCTAAGTTCAAAACCTGGCTCCACTATTACCACTTTGGGTGAGCTACTTTGCTCCTCTAAGCCTCAGTTTCCAGGTCTGCAAAATGGATGTTTTTCTGGAAGGATTTTGGAGAGGATTCAAGGTGACAACAAAAAGGGAGAATGAGCAGAAGAAGATCCTTACTTGGTGCTTTGTCAGGGTGAGCTTCCTCTCCTTCCAGGGACGTGGGGAAGCTGAGATAGACAAGAGATGTCAAGATAATCTTTTCTGAGGGTGCCAAAAGCTGCTAAACCAAGAAGAATTTTGTATGAAAAGCCACTTCTTTGCACCTAGTTTTTGTTTCCTTTTTTGGATAGAGATAAGGGTCAGTGTCTTCCTCTCTCATAGGCTATCTCATTTCCCTCCCTGCTCTCAGTTCAGATGCCTGAAACCACCAATTGTTCTTTTTCTGAATGGAGCTCCCTGTGGGGCCCCTTTCCCACCGCAGTGGTGGTTTATGCCCCTCCCCTAACTCTTGCACCTCTGCCTCCCACCCCCGCTGTTACTCTGTTCAGTGACCATTTACCAAATACCAGGAACTCAAGGCTTGTACCAAGAACAGCATTTTGGTCCAGGGCTTCTACCCTGAGCAGCATATCCTGTTATAACAGAATAGGTACTGAAAGCAGTAATTATAGCACCACACTAAGCACCCCTCCCTGTCACATTCCCCACCCTGCCAAATTCCCCAAGAGGTGTCTCAGGGGTGAGATTGTGGGAAGGTGCTCAGGTCAGGTGCCTTCTCTTCTCCCCTCCACTTGTTTGCCTGTTGAAGAGGGTATCTCTCCTGTTTCTTTACACTGGTAATCCTATGCACATAAAACATAATTGAAAAGGTGCAAAGTGGTATCCAGTGAAGATCACCCTCCTCTCCTATCCCGCTTCCTTAAATTCCCCACTTGAGAGGCAAACTAGTATTACTGGTTTCTTGTGGATCTCTGCAGTATTCTACACATATATGTATGTTTTTATTTTTTCACACAAAAGGTAGCATGATTTTGCAGCTGGCTTTTTGTACTGAGCACTGTATTTTACAGCTCACCTCTCAGTGAGTAGATAAAGACTTCTCTTCTTCCCAGTTGAGAGAGAGTCCTAATTTATATGCATGAATCAGAGTTTATTCAACAAGTCTTCTGCTGATGGGGGTTTACATTGTTTGCAAAAATGCAGCAAATAACTTTGTGCATACGTCGTTTCCCTGATTTAGTTTTGAATCCATTAAGAAAATATGAAGGTTGGAGGTACTATGAGCTGGTTCAGGAACACAAACACCTGGAATTTCTGGAATGTTCCCCCGCCAGCTCTGATTGTCCTCTTGGGGAACTCTCACTCTCCTTTGAAGGTAGGCTCATAGGTCACTTCCTGCCTTAAGCTTTCCAGATCATTCCCCGACAGAGAAAGTTGCTTTACATCTTTTGGGTTTCTAGGTGATGGCTCCCAAATTGTGGCTGTGTTAGGATCCCTTGGGGGAGCTTATTAAAGCCCAAATTGCTGGGCCTCACCCGCTCCTAGAGTTTATTGTTCCAGAGGTCTGCAGTGGTATCTGAGAATGTGCATTTCTAACCAGTTTCTAGGTGATGCTTCTGCTACAGATCCAGACCTCACTTGGAGAACCACTGATAAGAGATTTTTCTAACTCTGTGATTGCCGCTGAGTGCACCTTTTACTGAAACCACTTTCATCTTCTCCCCAGGCTAGATTAGCCCCTTCTGAAATACTTACCCATCTTTCCTCAATAGGCCAGAAGTTCCATGAGGGCAGAGACTGGCGGGTGTGTTTATTTCATACTTTATCTGCAGGACTTGATAGAGCCCCCAAGAACACAGTAGGTGGTCAATAAATGTGTGTTAAATGAATGAACGCACTGAAATTATTGGTTTATTGCATTTCTCCTAGCAAGGTTAAATTTATTAAGTCCAGGGCCTCTAGGTCCTTAATACCTCCCTTCTCTTAGCTGGCCTATTGCTCCGTAACTAGGGTCCCCAGTTTTACTCTGCCCGCCCTTAAGGCCTACTCTCCCCAAGGTGGACAAACTGATATCTTAATAATGTAAATTGTAAAGATTAGCAACTATCTCTATTTCCCTCAATAGGAGGCTCCTTAAATAAATGCTTGTATGTCCATGTCAGTGGATACAGGACTCCCTCTGTCTTTCTTACGGCTGCACAGCCTTTTTATCCCATGCCACCTAGCTAGTTAAGTGCTGTGGCATTGGAGGGGCAGTGAAATTTGGTATAAACAAACCATGTGTTCCAAATCTGTACTTTGCAGGTTACATTTCCACTAATATTTATTGTTTTTTTTAATCAATAGTTTTCCGTTGACATCAATTGCCCCCCGATCTTCAGTAAAGTATTTGAAGATACCATGGTGCTGGTTGGTGGCAGATTTCTTATGGAGGCAGTAAAGGGACTCTAGGATCAGGTCAAGGAGGATTTGGTTGGCCATGCTTAAGAGCTGGGACTTTATTCTACAGGCACTAGTAGATGGGGAGTACCACGTAGGAGAGCTATGGTTGATATGCGCTTTAGAGAATTCCTTTGGCTGCATCATGAAGCTTTCATTCAAAGAGACCAAGGGTGGAGGTAAGGAGAGCAGTAAAAGATTCTTCCAATGGTTAGGTGAGCAGTGATGAGGATCTCAGCTCAAGAGCAGCGGGAATGGAGTTGGAGTCAAAACTGAGAGGATCTGGCCTTTGAGCACAGGCACAGTGTATGAGGTGTGATGTGCATGTGCATAGAGTGTATGAGTGTGTGTATGCCGTGAGAGTGATACTGGTGAGAATCAGTGAGGATTAACCATAACTCTAGCGCTTGGCTGAGGAAACCAGATGATTGGTGTTATCACATATTGAGTCTTACCAAACAGAAGGGGCAGGTTTTTAGAGAAGTAGGAAGACGAATTCAGTGTTGACCTTGACCAAGCGGAGTTGGAAATGCTTAAGGGAGTGATCTTGCAGGGGGCTGGATATTCCAGTCGGAGCCTCAGAAAAGCAGTCAGAGTGGCATAGATATATATATTTAAGCTACTGGTATATTGAAGTGGAATTTTCCTAGAAGATAATGGACTGACAGAAATCAGAATTGGGAGATCACCGATATTTGAGAGTTCAAGAGGATGTAAATTCTAGGAGGAGATGGAGAAGTAACAGTGACCAAGGAAGGAAGGGTACTAGGGTGAAAGCAAGAAAAGAGTTCAAAACCCGTGGATGACGAGACAATGAGGGTGCTGGTGACTGCTGGGGAGAAATCACAGGGCTGTGGAACAGGGACCAACATAAAGCATGGAGAGAAAGGTGATGACAGCAAGGGAGTGGGGGCTGAACCCTATCAGCCAATTCAGATGCAGAGGGACAGAGAGCAATTAGGCTCAACTAGATGTTCTCACGCTGGCTTAACTGAACATTTCTTGATTTTTGTTTGCGTTGAAAACTGAAGGCATCATGCAAGTAGTTTTAGAATACTATCACTTTACCACTGAAAAATCTTGAAAACATTAGAACATGCAACAAACTTAAAGCTTTGAATAAAAGAAGAAAAACACTCCAAGGTTACTCTTTGATTTTTATGGCATTTTCGTTCACATTGTGTAAGAGTCATTGCAGGGACACAGGAAAAATGGTCATTTGAAGCACTGTTTTAAACATCTGCTGATGTTGCCTGGCAGTCAGATTAATTAAATATCAACGTTAAAGCGAATGGCTCAGATTGCCTCACCTAGCGTCCCCCTGCAGCTGGGTGTCCTGGGGCAAGTCACTTTCCTCCCAAGGAAGCTGACATAGTTTCTCATCAGTACAAAGAGGCCCTTGGAAGGGAACATCTCTAGCTGACCTATTGTGTCTTCATAGCTGAGGTGGAATCCAGTTTGTTCAGCGCCAGCTGGGCACAGCACAAGAAGGAAGCAGTGAGAACTTGAAAAAACCCTCCTCCTCCCCTTCACACCTTTGTACTTAATGCAGCAACCTGCTGTTTTGTGCCATGTACCAAATGTCAGTGTATCACAAGTGGCATGGCTGATTAGATTTTTAAAAGTTTGCTGGCACCTTGCTTTTTCAACTGATTTGTCCAAGGTCAAAATAAAATTGCTTTCAGAACAGTCTCCAGTAAAAGTGATAAAAGTTGAAAATATATGAATTTACAATTGGATTTTGTTATTAATTGTAAGCCGCTGTAGAGCAGTAGTTCTCAATCTTTAGCTACTGCATCAGAATCACCAAGAGGATTTGCTAAAACTCACAGTGCTGGGCCCCAACACCAAAGTTTCTGATTTAGTAGGTCTGGGGTGGAGCCCGAAAATCTGCATTTCTTACAAATTTCCAAGTGATGCTGGTAGTGCTGGTCCACAGCTGCACTGCGAGAAACACTGGTGTGGAGAAAACACCCCTGGCCTTCAGATCACAGGGGACTTATTGTCTCTAAGACCCAGTTTTCTTATCTAGTAAATGCGGACATAACTACCCAACAAACCAATACTTATATTTGTTTAAAAAAAAAAGAAAAGAAAAAAGGAGGAAAAAATAAAAACAAGGTTATTATTTTTTGTGTGACATTTTCTTTTAAGCCGTGCACAGTGAGGCAGGGAGAATGATCATTTTGAGCAGTATTTCAAGCATCTGTAGAGTGACCTGGCAGTCACGATTCTTAAAGTTTCCATTTGGAAGAACTGTATGGATTTTTTTTTTCCCTCCAGCCCTGGTCTATAGCTGGGTGGCCTTGGACAAATCATTTCACCTCCTGGAAGACTGCCTCTTCTGCTTGCATTTCATTGGTCAGAAATGGATCACATGGCCACGCCTAGAACCAATCACCTCATTTATGGTTTCTGTCTTTTTCCTTAAGACCCCAAGGATGTTGAGGACTTAGGACTGCTTTTCTCAGTTTTGTGGGTGAGCGTGTTCTAGTGGAGATCAGAAATAGCTAGGCTCAAATTGTGGCAATGCTTGTGAACCTGAGCAAGTGACTAAAACTCACTGAGATCCCACGTCTCATTTCTAATGTGAAAATACAAACAAAATGGATCTCCCTAGATGGTTGTGGAAATTAAATGAAGTCAGGGACATAGATACTTAATACTGTTCTTGGACATATAGTAAAAAAATCAATAAATCATAGTTATTATGTGCTTATAAATGTACAAAACAATGAGATAGCTACTCAGTAAGTTCTGGGACCTACCCTTACTGAATTAGTAATTAATTAACTTCCTGCCCAAGCAGGAAGTTAAGGTATTAAAAGAGTAACCCAAAGGACCAAGAAAAAGAACAGACACAAGACAGTTCACCTTTCCCCAAAGAAAACCTTTGAATTTTCCACTGTTAGCAGCAATGGGCAGGTACCATACCGCCCAGGAAGACAAAACAGCTGGCACATCACAGAGAAGCCCCAGCCCCAGAGGTCTCCTCTGTCTGCAGAGGCAGTTTTTGCATCAGGCCCTTTGCCAGATCCAAGATGGGGAAGAAAACTCAGAGAAGCCTGGAAGGGAGGGGGAACTGGGAGAGAGCAAAGGAGACTTTGCAATTATCTCCCTGAGACTGTTTAGAATGCAGTGTTCCTCTCCACCCCCTTTCCTTTTCACGTTGTAATTTTCTTCACAGAAAGAACACAATGAAGAACATATTCCAGACTGCCAAGCTTGCTGCTAACTCCAACAACCCAGACATAGGCGATAAGGAAAAAAACAGAGGCAATTTTTTTCCCCCATGCAGAGATTTCAGAGATTGAAGCTAAGAAATCCGGTTACATTTGAACATCACATTACCTGCTTACTTAGTGGTTTTGGTATAATCTGTCCATGATGCTTGGGAAGTTTAGACAGCTGTTTTCCTTGCCTAGGTGGCTGAGGAGGGGTTGCTTCTATTGTGAGATTTGCCCCCAACTCTTATCCACTTGAGAGGCTGGGGAGTCAGCCTGGGTTGCATGGTTTGTTTCACCTGTTTAATTGGCCACATTTTCTTCTCTCTTGTCTCTAGAAAGTAGAAAGAGACTCTGGACTCATGACTCAATCTCAGAGTTAAGTGGTCCTGAGAAGAGCATAGGACAGAGATGTAACAGGACTTCAGGATGCAGAGTGCCCTCTGACGTCCCTACTTCACCTTCCCCATCTCTTTTCCCACTCCCTTCCCCTTTGCATTCTCTCACCTGCCGCTCTGCCCAGCCCATTTCCCAGCCTCAAGCCCAAATGAGCAGTCAGGTTGCATTTGAGCACAGATTACCAAGTTGCCTTCCAGAGAGATTGAGTATTTCCTTCAGCAGAATATATATGTGGAATCAGAACATCCATTTCATTTATCTCTTTCCTTGTACTTATGTAGACCTATCTAATGGAGTGGCTTTCCTAGGATATATCTTGGTGCTATTAAGTAAACTAAGTGCTGTCCTGTTTTCCTTTTGTTTTCCAGAAGACCCTGTCATCTCTGAGAAGCTGTATGGAGCAAAATCCAGTCATCTTAACTGAGGCAAATCTATACCAGCCAGACCCCTGCAGGCCGTCTAGCTGATCAGTTACGTATCCTAGGTGATGAGTATGTCAAGATCAGCTGAGCCCGGCCTGTGTCGGAATGGCCCACCCAACCTGCTGACTCAAGAGAAATAAGACATGTTTCTTGTTTCAAACCATTGCCATTTATGGATCATACAGTATGTGTTAGAAGTTGCCAAATGCAGAGACACGACAGCAAATAAAATATTGCCTCTGCTCTTGAATGCATCACAATCATACTAGATGAGATTAATATGGGAAAGTACTACAACGACTATTTTACAGATGAGAAAAAGTAAGGTATGAAAAGTGCTATGGTGTGATTAAATAGATACTGTGACACTCTGGTCATGCTAGGAGGAGAATCCCAGAACCTGGCTACCCTTAAGTATTTATTCAGAGGGAAATTGTTCATCAATGAGAAAATGAAGATTTTCTTTCCCATTCCACTTTCTCTTCAGTTTTTTTAAAAAAATTTGTCACTTATTTGGCAATGTGAAGGATGTACAAAATTTCTTGCACCAACTTAGCCTGTAGTTTATTTGGAGAGATAAAAAGTAACAATGTAAGAGTGTGAGGGCACTGCTCATCAGCCAAAATGCAGCAGTTGCTTTAAACATATCCCTCATTAGGTAATAATCATATCCACTAGACAAAAGCTCCTTAAGCCCAGGGCTTATGTCTCACTCAAGGTTGCATCCAAGCACTAGAAGGGGACCTGTCAGATATTAGGAGCTCAGTGAATAATTAATTGAATGAATAAAGAAATGAGTAGTCTAGGCAATTAGGTATGTAATTTGATTTTGCTTGGCTTTAAGAAGACCATTTCTAAAGAACATTCCTTCACATTTTCTTTTCTTTTAACTTTATTTAACAAGTAGATTCAAAGCATTTAATGTCTATAAAAAAGAGGAGAACTGACATTTGTCAAACACTTGTCATATTCCTGCTGCCATGCTAGGCCTTTTATGTTCTTAATGTCATTCAAACCTCGTAAGTGACCATAGGAGGTAGATTTTATTACTGACGTTGACAGATATAAATGTAGTGGCTCAGAGAGGTTTAGTAACCTGACAAAATTCCACAGTGAAGATGCGGGATAGAGAGCATTTCTGCCTTCGAACCTACTCTCCCTGCCCTGCCCCATGGTGACATTCTACCTTGAATATCTTCTAGATCAATTCCTCACCCAATGTCTTGTACATCTTTTCAATTTGGTGACGATTTGCAAGAACATTCAATGAAGAGAAAGAGGAGGAAAGCCACACTTCAGAAAAGGACTCATGCCATTTTCAGCCAGAGAAGAGTTAGAGTTACAGAGTTTATGGAATCCTAGCGGGTTAGATTAGCAAGTGGGGGCTATAATGGCAGGGTCCACACACATTCCTAGATTGAAGAGTTTATGCATGTCTTTCTGCTTCCACCAGCTGTGCTTGCCTCTGATTTAATTATATGCTCAGTGTACAGATGCCACTAGAATTGCAGGCCATACTTGCTTCCCAGGAAGGGTTATTGGTTAGATGACACTCAGCTCATGGAATGCAGTGAGGGTGTGTGGGGGTGAGAGGGGCAGGCAAAGGATGTTGGCTTGTGACTCAGCAAAGGAGATAGATTGGAATTTTTGTGAGCCAAGATTCATTCGTTAATTCACTCAAAAATATTTACTGATTACTGTAGTGGTCATTGACTGTTTTTGTTCACCTAAACGGAAAGATGGTCATTTAGAATACACAATTCTCCTGGACACAGCAATTAGTCCAAGATTTGGCATATAACCTAACCTGGGCAAGTGTACAATGTAAAGAATTAACATGGACATTCAGGGAAGGAGTGTCTGTCAGATCTTAAGCTGAAAGAATCTTGGAAACTAGAGTTTTCAAGGGCCATTTTACCCCTCATGCTAAGACAGTCTGAGAAGAACACCAACTCAGAACAATGCAAAGCTGAGAAATGGAAAGAGAGAAATATTTGAGCCCCTAGATCCTGTCATGCCTGAATCCCTGGACTTTTATAGCTACATCAACCAGATACCCTCACTGCACTCAACACTCAAGTTGAGAGCTGGAAATATGAGGAATGGGAATTTCCTTTCCTTTACCTGAATATAGGTACTGTCTTCAACTTAAAACGGGTATCACAGACTAAGCGGAGTAACTGGAGTCAGAACTATGGAATTGAATCCTACTCCTATGATTTATTTCTTTAAAATTTAATTATGGGATCTAGGAGATGGGAAGACAAGGATCTCTCTTCTCACCCCACAATGAGCTCTCAGTCTAGTGGAGCATGTTAACTTGCTAATTGGTTGCGTATGGTTTTGACTTCTTGGAACCTCAGTTTTCTTATCTGTAAATGGGGAAATGCGAAAATCCAATGAGCTATTGTACGTGAAAACACTTGGTAACAGTGAAGGGCCTACTCTGCAAGAGAAAGGCCTGCCCTGTTCACCACAGAATACTTTAAGTACTCATGGGCTTCATTAGGTGCTAAATGTCTAACAACCACACGGTTAATGTTCAACATGATTGTTGAAATAATAAAAGAATCTGTTGTCTAGCAAATCCTCCTCAGCTTCATGCTGAAACATTGGTTATTTTCTTTGTACAATCTGGCTTACAATGTGTCACTTAGGAGAGTCTAGCTCTTGTTTGTCATGAGAAATCCTAGTCTAGAAGTTCCCTGGGGACATTTTAACCCCACCTGTATCAATTGACTACTGCTGCACAACAAACTACCACAAAAGTTATGCTGAAAAACAAAACAAAACAATTATTATTTTTCTTGCGTCTATGGGTTGACTGGACAGGTCTGCTAATCCCAGCTGAGCTTGGCTGGTCTCATCTGGACTTGGCTGATCTTGTCTGTTCCTGTGCATCACTGCCAGCTAGTGGGCCAACCAGGGAATGGCTAGTATAGGAAGGCTTCAGACGAGCTGTATCCCTTCCTCAACAGGCTAGCCCGAGCTCATGTTCACTGTGGTGGCATGTTTCCAAAACACTGCAGAACTGTGATCACTCTGCCGTCAGGCTGGAGTGCAGTGGTGTGATCTCTGCTCCCTGCAATCTCCGCTTCCTGGGTTCAAGTGATTCTCCTGCCTCAGCCTCCTGAGTAGCTGGGATTATAGGCATGTGCCACCACACCCAGCTAATATTTGCATTTTTAGTAGAGACGGGGTTTTACCATGTTGGTCAGGCTGGTCTCCAACTCCTGACCTCATGATCAGCCCACCTTGACCTCCCACAGGGCTGGGATTATGGGTGTGAGCCACTGCACCCGGCTGAGGACCCCATTTCTTAAGCTGATATTCAAGCCTTGCGTGAATTGCTTCTAATCTTTTTTTCAGGCTCTTGACTCTTTACTTTTGGAAGAGAATCCAACATTTCTATTGCATCAAAATATTCAATATTTCATACAGTTCCCTGGCTATATTTCTTTTAGTATTTTCTCTACCTGTATATTGTCATTTATCCTCTCTGGCTGCTGAAATCCCCCTCACTCTATTAAAACCCTGCTCAGTTGTCAACCTCCTCCATAAAGCCTTCCCTTCCAAAACTACCTAGAATTGATCTCTTATTTTTCTCTGTTTCCATAGTCATTTTTTCACTCTTCTTATGTTTTCTATCACACTAGATTTCAGTCTCATGAGAGCAGGCCTCAGTCTTCCCCACCTCTGTGTCCATCAAGTTACCCAGGATATCTGCCTCATAATAGGTACTGAGTTGATGCTATTAACCTGATTTGAATCTCCTCCTTCCCTCCTGCTCTGCAACCTTTCTCCCAAACTTGGAGCTGGCGAGAGTCACAACTACTTTCCAGGACTCTTTTTAGCCAGCAATGTAAGCTGCACTTGAGTTGAGATATACTGTAGGCTGCTGAATTGGCATAAGCTATAGGCCTAAAGAGTCCTGCTCTGTAACAGGGGGTCAGTTATGAATTATAATCCCTTCTCTGGCCACTTTTCTGAGGCTTGAACTCATGTTGCCTTGCTGACTTTATTTTTAGGTGTCTGGCAGTTTAAAAGAGGGCTACAGGCCGGGCGCGGTGGCTCACGCCTATAATCCCAGCACTTTGGGAGGCCAAGGCAGGTGGATCACAAGGTCAAGAGATTGAGACCATTCTGGTCAACATAGTGAAACCCCGTCTCTACTAAAAATACAAAAATTAGCTGGGCATGGTGGCGTGCGCCTGTAGTCCCAGATGTGCTGAGGCAGGAGAATTGCTTGAACCCAGGAGGAGGAGGTTGCAGTGAGCCGAGATCGCACCATTGCACTCCAGCATGGGTAACAAGAGCAAAACTCCGTCTCGACAACAACAACAAAAAAGAGGGCTACAGCTATCTTTAGTTTATTATACTTATGCACAGCCTTGGAAACGCTGTGCCCTGATTATAATAATACAAACTGTTCAGATGAGGATTCTTCTTTACTCCAAGTTTGAAACCCCTTGTTTTAGGGGCGAGTAGCTTTTAAACTTATGTGTAAGAATCATCTGAGGCATTGGAAGCATGTGAGTTCCTGGGCGTTATTACCAGAGTTTTTGAATTCCTAAGTTTGGGCAAGGCCTAGAACTATGTAATTTTCTCAGACTCCCCAGGGTATTTGGCTGCTGGAGACCATACTTTGAGAAAAAAAAATTACTGCAGAATTATAACCATCAGACATTGAAGAGAAATGTTGGTAGCAGTCTGGCAACTAATGTGATGCCAAAGTTACCATCACATCCCAGAAACCAAGGAGGTCTCCAGAAATCTCTCCTTTCACCATGCTACTCCTCAGCTCAAGAATATGCAATAGCTCCATCTTGCCTCTTCCAGATCAAGCCCAATCTTCCCCATGCCATTCTAGACTCAGCCCTTCTGCAATCACTTCTCTTCCTGATCTTGCTCAATCCAGATGCATTGCTGAAACCAGGCAGACTCTCCCGCTGTTTCTGTCACCCACCCTTGGCAGCTTCCTGACACCTTACCTTCTGCTGGTGGTAGTTCCTTTCATCTCCACTGCTTTGCTTTCTGCATGTTTTGTATCCAATCGCTTCTTCATTAAAAATCATCACAATTCTGTCGAATGCCTTCCTTGTACCAGGCACTGTCCGATGCATTAGTTTATTTAATCAGCAGATCAGTCCTAGGGTAGAGGTGTTTTCATCATCCCCATTGCCAAAGACAAGCTTTTGGGACTTGCTCACAGACACACATGGTCAATAGCCTTCAAACTCACAGTGACCCATTCTAAGTGCCGTTGTCATTTATCTAATGCTGTGCCACTTATGTGAAACCTAGTTAAATCTCTAATTCTTCTTTCAAGGCTCCAGTCAAATACCTTCTTCTGAATTAAGATGGAAACCCCATTTTCTACATCTGTAAATTGAGTAGGCCTGCCTAGCTTGAAGGCCAGTGTGGGGATTAAGGGCAACAAGGTATCTAATATACTGTGCACAGAGCTAGCCACAATCTGGGTGATTTAGTGGTACTGGCTGCCCAGACACCATTCCCCTAGAAACCCACACAAAGTCTCTTTCAGCGGGAGAGACGAAAATCATGTGGCTTTTGAGGAATGATGAGATTTAATTATCAGAATAAACTTTCTGGCATCAAAGCACGATTTACCCTTTTCCTGCAGGTCACAGGTATCATTCAAGGATAAAGATATTAGGAACCATTCTTCCAGCTGGAACATTTTTTATCTCCTCTTCAAAGAGTAATCTCAGGACTGCCACAGCCATGGAAACAGAACGTGGCAGGTGTAGCTGTGCCCTGGATTAGAGGCCCATTTTCCCCAGCGGGAAGGAGAAAGGCTGTGGTCAGGGAAGATGAATGGACCGGGGCTGTTTTGTCACGGTCTGCAAAGAGCACATTCTCCCAGGGCCTCGATCAATCAGGCCTTGTTTTGAAGGCCTTTTGCTATCACTTTTGAGTGACTTGCAGCTTTTTTGTGTCACCAACGAGGGTCTTCTCATCTGCGTGGGTGACCCAAAAGTGTGATCCAGCTTGCAGCAGTGCCTGGCCCATAATTAAGAGTAGATTTATTTGCTTCTTTGTTTCATCTCAGCCCTTGGGGATGGAGGTTGTTTGGCATTTTCCCTACAAAGAGCTCACTTGCCTGTGTTTTCACAGCTTTGCCTTTTCCGTCAAGTATGGAAGACGCTGTTATGTACGGTCTCTCACGGGGAAAGGAGAAAACGCAACACTGAGAGACAATGCTGCCTGGTGCTTTGACTAGACATCAATGTGGTGTGAAATAATGGGGGTAGGCTGTAAAGCAAAGCCAGCATGCCTTCATATCTAGCTCATTGGCAGAGTATTCCCATGTCTGTTGGTAAAGCACTCACTACCTCAGTTTCCCCAAACTGTAAAATGAAGTGATCATGCCTACCTCATCAGGTTGTTAATAAAACGTCTGAAGCGTAGTAAGACTATGGTGTCAGGAGATAACAGAAGCCAGATTTAGAATCTATCAGTGTTTACAGTAGCATGCAAGGACATGTGGCTGTTTCTCCATTTCAGTTCAGCCAATATCCCCAAGGAGCCTCCTGCGCTTTGGGATACTAGGTTAGTCTCTGAGGACATAAATATGGTGAAGATTCTGTCCTCATGAGGAGTTCATTGTGAATTTACATCTAGTATTTATATAGCACCTACATACTTGTAGAAAACCAGAGCCCATATAATTTAAAGGGCTCACATGCAGCCCCAGAGCTAGTTATTTCCAGAATTCATATCCAGGGCTTCTGATAATACTTTTCCCACTGACCGGCAACTCTTATTTTAAGAAAGGAGCAGGGCCAAGTTATATCATTCTGAACAAAGGCTCTGCTTAAGCCCAGCTACCCAGAGACCAGAGCAGAGTAGATTATTATTGAATATAACAAACCAAATAAAAGCTCACTGAAGGCCGAAATGTGATTGCATTGGAAAATGGAGCCATTACTTGCCTGGGCTGAGCTTCTTGTCTGCTGCCTCCAGGAGTACTTGGTCGCCTCCTCCTCAACCAGGCACTGCAGATAGGTCATTTTGATGACCCAAGAGATGAGCCTTTGGCGATATCAGTCTCTCACTGGGCACCAGGCCCATAACCACATGCACTTGATCTTCACTCCCTATGCCCCTGGATCTCAGCACAGGACTGACTCAGCAAGGGTGAGCCTTTGGCCCTCCTACAGAGAAGGGTCTGCGTTGCCTCAGCAAAAATGTTACTAGCTGCATCCCCTGGCCCATCCATGTGTATGAATTTATGCCTTTCAGCCAATTTAGACCCCATTTAAAATTTACCTGCCTGGTAGAGCCAGGACAATAACTTACTGTGTGTGTTTCCTTAAGAGAACTAGGATGAGAATTTGCTATGTTTGCCCCTGTGGGTTTACTTATTTTCCACTAAATTTCACTATGAGGATATTCAAACATATAGAAAAGTAGAAAGTAGTCCTACACCTACCAACAAATTTCTACCATTGTTCTTTTACTGTAACTTGAATCATCACGTATTTATTCATTGGTCTATCCATTGATCTATTCATCCATCAACATATCTAATTTTGTAAATAAAATTTAAAGTAAGCTGCAGTATCAGTACATGTTCTCCTTAACACTTAAGTTTTGTGTGCGTGTATGTGTGTGTGTGTGTGTGTTTGAGATAGAGTTTTGCTCTTGTTGTCCAGGCTAGAGTGCAACGGCAAGATCTTGGCTCACTGCAACCTCCGCCTCCTGGGTTCAAGCGATTCTCCTGCCTCGGCCTCCCAAGTAGCTGGGATTACGGACATGTGCCACCACGTCTGGCTAATTTTGTATTTTTAGTAGAGATGGAGTTTTCCAATGTTGGTCAGGCTGGTCTCGAACTCCTGGCCTCAGGTGATCCACCCGCCTTGGCCTCCCAATATGGTGGGATTACAGGCATGAGCCACTGTACCCAGCCCATACTTCAGCATTTTAATCATTATCTAAAGTTTAATATTTTTTATATCTGGTTTTCCTTTCAAACATACAATGCAATGTACAAATGTATAAATCTTAAATCTTAAGATGAGTTTTGACAAATGCACATGCTTGTGTAAGGCAACCCCTAATGCACATCACTGGGATCCCCAAAAGTTTTCTCAAATGTGTCAATTCCTGCCCCAACCTCCATGCTTTACCAGAAGCAAACACTGTCTTAATGTTTTTTACCACATTATTAGTTTGTTCTATTCTAAGGCTTCATATAAATTGAGTCATGCTGTATGTTCTCTCTTTTGTGTAAGATCCTTTCACTAAAGATAATGTTTTGAGATTCAGTTTCTATGTATTTAGACTAGAGTTTAATTACTGTGAGGATTAAGACTTCTGTGAGAATTAAAAAGGATATCATAGCTAAAATGCTTAAACACAATGCCTGGCACATAGAAGGCATGCTATAGATATCGACTACTGAACTGCAATTGTTATTTATTCTTATGATTTTTCACATGATCATACATGTGAGAGTTGGCCTCAGAGAATATTCTAGATCCTAATATTGTGGTTCAGAGCTCCTTGGAATTATAGTCTCTCTCTGTCTCTGTCTCTCTCGCTGTCTGTCTCTATCTATCTATCTATAATTCTAAGTAGATTATAAACTTTTTAGGGGCAGCACTCACTGTACTTACTACATCTTTTTTTCCATTCTGGTGCTTTGTAACATGCTAAGCATGTTGGTGACAATTTATATATGCATTTCATACTAGGTAAAAATTAAGGCTTTGCCTGCATTGAAATAACTTGCTTAGGAAATGGCAGGGAGGCTACATTGGTCATCATGTTCATAACCCTGGTTCAGATGTCAAGAGTCCTGGGTTTGAATTCTTCTTCTGTTGTGAGTCTGTCTTTCCTGGAGTGACTTACACAGGACTTAGGTCTCTGGATTCTTATTACAACTCTGTATGATAGATCTTATAATCTCCATCTTAAGGATGAGGGGACTAGAGCTCTTGAATGTAGCCTGAGCAGTGGAATTCAGATTTGATCCTAGATCTGTCTGATTTCTAAGTCTTGTGCTATGTTGTTGAAACTCTGGTCTTTCTGACTTAAAGTATGTATGGGCGAGAAAAGTAAGGCCAGGAAGTTGGACAGTTGATGCAGCTGCCAGTATGAACAGTGAACAAAGTTAATAATAAGTGGTTCTAATGTGTATACATAGGACAACAGACATTTGTCTAACATTTTCATATTGACCATTTCTTTTGTTCCTAAGGCAGCCTGAGAGGTAGATGGGCAAAGATTATTCTTGTCTATTTTACAAGTCAAGAAACTGAGGTTCAGAAAGGTAAGTGATTTACACAAGGTCACAAAACTAATATGTGGCAGGTGGTTAATGGAGATGAGGGATGGAAGGGGGATTTGAAAACAGGTCTGACTTTTAAAGTATAGGATATCCAGGTTGTGCTCTTACCTTTTGGAAGAGAGATAAGTTGGCAAAAGATACCCGTGGGCAAATACATTTTAAATAATGTGTTTAACCATTACTATTTCAAATGAGGTTGTCAAGATGGTTTCAAAATCAACACACTTTAAAATGTACCTGTTGCTATGCCAGGCCTTGGGACTGTTGGCCATGCATTCCCAGCAGACTTGATGAAAAACTTTTCCCATGAGTGATGCTGTGCCATCACATGTTCTTCTTGTGAACCACTCAAAAGGGTTTACTTCATTTATTCTCTCAAGAGTTTTATTTACTTCCTTTATTCTCTCAAGCTATAGGTCTGAGTCATTTCATTAAATTAGTGTTCTGCTTTGGCCTTCTTCCAGCTAACAGCTGCAAGATACCAGACTGGCATGAAGCAGGTGAGTGGAGTCAGCTTAAATTTAGCATCATGGAAATCTGTTCCTCGTGAACTCGTGGGGACCACTCAGCATCCTCAAGACAGGGTAGTCAGCTACACAGCCACCGGGCCCAGGAGGGAGACCTTCTCTTCAGGATTGGGAAGGGCAGTATGGTAGTCCTTTACCTGTACTCTGGCTGGTTGAAAAGCATGGCTAGCCCCTTTTGTTTAGGAAACAACAGAGAGGTCAATGGGTGAACCCAAGGAGGAACTGTAGGGAACAGAGGAAATGGGAGCATGAAATTTACATGTATTTTAACAGAATCTTGTGGCCATCCTGCAAGGAAAGAACATACATTGTCCCCAGTTTATTGTGTTGTAGATGACTAGGGGGACCAGCTCATGCTAATTTGTCTGGGTATTTCCCAGACTTAGCACTCAAAGTCCTACTCCTGAGAAATTTCAGTACTAGACAACCTGAAATAATGGGTCACACATGGTGTACCTGAGATTCCACCTCTACCGGAAAGACTGTGTTCTCAAACTTTGCACTCGTCTGTCTCTCATCCATGATATCCTCTGATTGTCCAACCACTTTGCAATTTGGGGATTGTTATCCCTGGTTTATCAATGGGAAAAGGAGGCTTAGAGAAGCTAATGTCTAGTCCAGGGTCTAGGGCCTCAGCACTAACTATTCAGCTCTCATAGGCTCTGAGGCCCCTCTATGCAACTCTCCTGAAACTGATCGGAAGGTCGAGATTGACAGGTGTGAAGAAGAAGCAGCGGCTTATCTGGTGATTCCACCATCTGCTCTCAAGCTCCCCAGGTATAATCTGATTTTCAGGACTTTAACTTTTTATTCCTACAGGCATTTATAGCTTTCTGACACTGGACATGATGCAGAGTCACAGGGGAGAAGCATAGTGCAGGGCACAGGTGAGGACTTCTGGGGACCAGGGGGTTCTGAGAGGAGCCAACATAAGCCTGGTCATTGTCATCTGCTTCCCGATAGGCTGGATGTGGGATCCAGGCCCTGTGAGGGCCAGCTGGCTCAGAGGACCAGGAGACAGCAAGGAGGGGAAAGAGGGGCAGGGCTGGACCTTTATTCAGACAGGAGGTGATCTGTTGAAGAAAATATCCTTCATGTGAGTCTGATTTGACCCGGCAGCCCAGACCAGCCGCAAGAGCTGAACACGCTGGGAGGCAGTGTCTTCTGTCCTTAGAACGCCCTTCCCTTGCGTGTCTGCTCTGCTTTTTCCTCCTAAGTCATTTTAAACATATCACATGGGAAAGAGGTTACAAATGCCCAGTATTTACTCATCCTCTCATCCAACATTTACCGAGTGCCCATTGTGTAGTAGGGCACTGTGTGAAGTGCTGGGAGTTGGAAGTGAAGAAAGCATGACGTTTTCTCTTACAAATTGGCAACGTATTGAGAAAACAGATATGGAATCAACTAACGGTGCAGAGCATAAGAACAATGGACTTAAAAAGCTTCTCATATCTGAGTTCCCATCCTGGCTCTGTGACCTTGCCAAGTTACTCAAAATTGTCTCTCAGCCTCAGGTTTCTCATCTGTAAAATGGGGCTAATAATGCTGCCTCACAATTACTGTGAGTGTCCAGTGCAATGATACCTGTCTTGTGCTAACTCCCATGCCTATTGCACGGCCAATTAACAAGAGTCATTTTCCCAGTTTCACCCATTTCTTATGCATCAGTCTCCCTTCTGTAAGTTGGGCATAATAATAGTAACCACCTAGGAATGTTGAGAAAATTAAATGAGATAATACCTGCAAAGCACTTGGAGCAATGTCTGGCATATAGTATGTACCAAATATATAATAGTCATTATCACCAATACCAATGGTAATACATGTTATGACTGATGAAAACAAAAAGTGACATCCTAGGAGCAAATTATAAGAAAAAGAGTGGGACGCATTGTAGAGCAAGGGTGGCGGGTGTATGGTAGGGGGTTGTGAAGATGGGAGATTAGGGCCACACATGGACAGATGGTGAGTGGGCTTTAGAATGAGCCACAATTCAGGTTCTGCCACTTAGGACAAGGTGTGTGACCTTTGGAAAGTGACTTAACCTCACTAAGCTTCCTCCTCGGTCACAGATTGCTAGCAGTTTCTACTTTTTAATGTCAGTCTAAGAATGAAATGAGATAACTTCTGCAATCGCTCAGTCCATGTCTGACACAAAGGAGGTGTTCAATAGGAGGCGGCGAATTATGAATGATTTTTTAGTAGAGGATAGGATGAAGGATGGGAGAAAGCCAACGGAGAGAGACTATGCTGTGGGGGAAAATTGTGATCAGTCTGGGAGGTGCGGTCTCTGACAATTTATAATGTGGAGATGTTTAATCTGGAAGCAGTGGGAAGGCTCAGTACCGTGACTCTTCGAGGCTCTTTCTTGATGCTGTACCGTCTCCACCTCTCTCTGAGCCTCAGCTTCTGAGTCCTACACCCTTCAGTTTTGTGAGGTTCTAAATTTACCCTCATTGTAATTATCCACACTGTGTCTCATCAGCTTGTAAGCAGAAGAACTAGTGGAGGCCAAAACTGGGGGAGAGGAAAAAAGAAAAGAAAGAAAACTTCAGGCAATAGGGCTGACCAGTGTTGACAGCCAGATGCGGGTATTGGCCAGTCCTCCTGAAATAACTCCTAGGGGCAGAGTTGGCTCATGTGTCTTTGAACGTTAAAATTAGAGCGAACCAAGATTAAATGCTCCCGAGAAACTGACCAGCCTAACATTTTTCTCCCTTCCTCCCTCTCTCTTTTTATAACTATGACCACAGTAGTAATTCAATTGGAAACATATTCTGTCCCTGATTGCTCCAACACTGGCACTAGATCATTCCCAGAGCTTGATTTTTTTCTTATTAAATGCGCACACTGCTGTTATTTTCTGCCAGGGCTAAAAATACATCTGACCGAGCAGCAAAGGCTCAGCTGGGGCCTCCTCCCTGTTCTCTTAGAGGGCAGGACCAGGCAGAACCAGCAGACTGATGTGCCTTCCAATTAATTTAGACAGCATGTTGTTTCCAAGGAAAACTGCCCCAGATACTGATATAATGGTAAAAATAAAGACAGAGTTCCAGCTGAAAGGATGAATAAGGACAGCCTATATATCCAACCCCATTTACTACCAGTCTTTTTTCTCCTCTGGCTACAACACTTCATCATTTCAAAGCACTTCATGAATTTTCAAGGTCTCTAGTCTTTGCAGATGCTGTTCCCTGGTCAGGAATGCTTTTCCTCTCTCTCCTGTGAATTTGTGATTGTGTCTTACTCTCAGCTCAAACACGATCTTATTTTCAGAGCCTATGAACTGATGCTGTCTCTCTCATACCTTCCCATTTCTTCTGCCTCTCTTGTCTGAATGCATCATCACCAGCTGGAGGCCTGTCCGCCCATCAGAACTTGAAGTTCTTGAAGGCAGGGAGAGTATCTCATTGACTATTATATTTCAAGTACCTAGCACAGCGCTGGGCTCAACTGGCACTCAGGTGGGGCAAGCGAGGCATTTGAGGACCCCAAAGGTGAGGAGGCGCCACTCTCAGGTGCTGTGTGCTTGTACCATCCTGAGAATAAGTGCTTTCTTAAATATTAGGAGAAGAGTTTATGACAAGGGGGAACTGGAACTGGACCTTGTGGGACAAGTTGACAAGGTAGGTGGGGAGGAAGGGAAACACCTCTGAGAGTGAACAGGAACTGAAGGAACCTCTTTCCAGCCTGTGCACTGGTTTGTTTGTTTAGTGATTCAATGATCAGCACAGACCTCTGAATTCTTGGGTAGATGTGAATCTGGGACTTGGGTCTAGTATCCAGGACTGGCTGGGGCAGAGCCTCATGTCTCATTGCCATAATGATGTGGTCTTGTGTGTGGTATCCATCAATATCCTGTGTGGGCAGGTGACCTGAAGAACTTTCTCTACCTTCTCTCTGCCTATGGGTGAGTTGTACTGAAGGGGAGTCTCTTGTGGGAGAAGAAAAGAAACAATTCTTTTCTCTATGAGACTAGGAAGAGACTCAACATTCATGGTCCTGTTGGACCTTACAGTTAAGCTTACTTCTGCTCTTCAAGTCCATGGTTCTTAAAGGTGTGGGAGATTCTGGAGAATGAAAGAACACTGTCTGCCTGACTGGAAGCTAATTAGCTGAGAAGACTTGGAGGTAAGATATTCTGGCTTCTATTATTACAGTCTCCATTTTGGCTTATTACAAAAAGCTTTACTATAAGAATATATGTGAGTGTGATTATGGTTTGCATGTATTTATATGTGTGTGTGTTGTATGTGTTTTGGTGATCACTAGCCCCATTTTTTCTAAAAGTGGTAAAGAGGGGAGATGGTCCTAAACGATAAGCCATTAGGAAATTAGAGTGTGATTTATCAATTTTTAAAAACTTGCTAATAATGTCTATTTTTTATTGTAAAATATACATAATATAAAATTTATAACTTAACAAATTTAAGTGTACAGTTCAATGGCATTAAATACATTTATATTGTTGTGCATCAACATCATCTCCAAAACTTTTTTTTCACAAAACTAAAATTCCATAGTCATTAAACAGTAACTCCCTATTTCCACCTGCCCCAAGCCACTGGTAACCACCATTCTATTTCCTGTCTCTATGAATTTGACTACTCTAGGTACCTCATATAAGGGGAATCATGCAGCATTTGTCCTTTTGTGACTGTCTTTTTTGGTTAGCATAATGTCCTCAAAGTTTATTTAAGTTGTAGTGTGTGCCAGAATGTCCTTCTTTTTTAAGGCTGAATAATATGCTTTTATATGTGTATACAACATTTTGCTTATTCATTCACCTGTTGATCAGTAGTTGAGTTGTTTACACCTTTTAGCTAACATGAATAATGCCGATATGAACATGGATATACAAATTCCTGTTCAAATTCCTGCATTCGCTTCTTTAGGGTATATTCTTAGAAATGAATTGCTGGATCATATGATAATTCTACTTTTGATTTTTTTGAGGAATTGCCACAGTATTTTTCACTACATTTCTATCAGCAATGTTCAGGGATCCAGTGTCCCCACGTTCTTGCCAATACTTGTTATTTTCTGGGGTTTTAAAAGTATGTATTACCCATTCTAATGGGTGTGAAGTGGTATCTCATTGTGATGTTGATTTGCGTTTCCCTGATAATTAGTGATGTTGAGCATCATTTGATATACTTATTCAATTTATTCTTTTTAATGTTTCTGTATTTGCTCTTGATATAAACTTTTCTTCTGGACTACTAGACTGATTTATACTAAAAAATCAATTTATTCAAATTCAATATTGTTCAGTGCACTTTCATAGGCATTTATGGAACACTTATTGTGTGCAAGAGATGGTATTCTTCTCTCTCCTGGAACTCCCTGGCTGCTCTCTTGGGGCAATCATCTTACAGAGGAAACCCACAGATATATAACTTGCAAACCAATCGGCCTATGAGAACTGCTACAAGAGCAGATGACCAACTTACTATAGTAGCAAGGCTAAGATTCTTGGAATATGGAGCTCAACTCTTAGAAGACTCTTTGATTCATTATTCATTAATTTACTCATTTACTCAGTAAACAGTTATCAAATACCTGCTTTGCTTTGGGCAGTGTTCCAGGTAGAAGAGATGTAGAAAGGAACAGTCCCTAGAATAGTCCTGTTGCTTTACAACGGCCAACTTTCTCATTTACTTCTAAGCCATCTCCAGAGAGCCTTAGATCCCTGGACATGGCCCTCTTCTTTCCTGCTCCACCATACTTCTGTCCTAAGCCTTTCTACTTGATTCCACTTCATATTGTGTTTCTTAACTACTTTTTATCACCCCGGGCCTCGTTCATCTGTCCTCACCTTTTACTCCTGAATTCACCTTCCCTCTGTGGAAGTAACGCTGCTGGTGCCTCTTTGACTGTGGTACTGTCATGATGACCTTCCATGGCCCTGATTTGCTTACTTTGCTTACACTCAGTACAGTGTTTGGTCTGAATAACTATCTGCTTTGTTTCAGTTCCCAAGAAGTGAGGCTGCTCCAACCAAGTTCTCTTGGCCTCCAGAAAGGAGAATTTGATGATTCTTACTTCTAAGTGGACTACAGCTTGATGTGGAATTGACTTGTCAACACATAACATAATGTGCTAATTGCTAGAGTGGAAGGGTCATATGCAAAATGATTTTGGAACCTAGGGGCCAGTCAAGATGTTCTTGCCAAGAGGATGGTTAAACTGAATTTTGAAGTAGAGGGTGACACATGGGCAAGGGATGGAATAGGACTTTCAAGGCAGTTAGAACAAGATACAAGGCATGAGAATCATAAGAAACTGTGGTGTGTGTGTCTTTGGCTGCTGGTGGTGGCAAAGCTATAGATGCTTTGAGCTAACTGTAGTGCTCAGTGCTGACAACAGGATATTGGAGCATTGATAACATGGCATCTTCTTCATGGAATAATTCTTATTTTTTATAAGAAGTGGCAAAGTCATGAGTCCACACATACCCCTTCTAACTCGAAAACCAGACCAACTCCTTGAGTGCTATTTTGGAGCTGTGGAGTAACTCCTTGAATGTTATTTTGGAGCTGTGTTTGATGATCAAGAGACATGATCCTGTGATCTATATTTAGTCATGTGCTCGACAACATGGGGCTGCCCTGTAAAAGCAGAGTTTTCTGTGTCAGCTGGGGAAGTACTGGTGTCAGGATGAGATCCTGTGATGATGTCTTCCCCAACTTGGAAATTACTGATAACAAAAAATGTAAGTCTTTTATATTGTTTTTGTGCTGATTCTGGTTGGCTGATTAGAAGGTGCAGGGAAAGCATTGTGAGCTAAAAAAGCACCACTTTAAATATTTGCATATGGGTTGCTGTATAAGATTTTCTATATTTAATGCAAAAGTTGAATGAAGCCATTCTAATGGGTATCTGACTCATTTGGAAAGTGAACCCTACAGATTTGCCACATGCTGGTAAACACCCATGCATTTCTGTACCTTTTCAGGAGGATGCTTCAATACTTGCTCTCACATTAGTATTGTTGCCTAGTTGGCACACTTTAGTGGGAATGGAAAAAAACATTTCATGGGTGTGAGTGGACATCAGCCTGGGAGTGAGAAAATCTACATTTCAGATCTGGCTGTCTTATTGGCTGGCTTGGCTGTGTGACTATAGGCAAGTCCCTGCAGGTGGATATTGAGGAGGAGTTGGCATTGTCTTTCTCTAACTTAGATAGCACAAAGTGGAAATTGAGTTAGAAGAGAAAGAAGCAGGCTAGAAACAAACAGGCCTTAAATATCACAGAAAATTAAATCCATGCAGAATATAATCATGATGACTCAAATGCAACAAAAATATAAATAAAAGGAACGTACAACCTTTCCTAAAAATATGTTTCATAATATTAATATTACAAGAAGACTGAGGACTTAGTACCTTTAAAGCTGGTTCATTTTTTTTTTTTTAGAAAGAAAAAGAGAGAAAAGAAGAAAGAAAGAGTAAAAGACAAAAAAGAATGAAAGAGAGAAAGAAAGAGGAAGAGAAAGAGGGAGAGAGAACGGGATTCCTGTTCTATTGCCCAGGCTAGAATGCAGTCTAAAAATGGGTATTAAAAACCTCTTTTATGCCAATAATTGTGCTTAACAATGGAGACAGGAAAGAATAATGGATGAAAATA
>CAUYLG010029745.1:0-25607 GCA_963573385.1 Cacajao melanocephalus | reverse complement strand
ATATATACACACACACATATATATATACACATATATATATCACATATATATATATATGTTGGTATGAGTGCTGGTGTCTCACACATCTCTGGGGCACTTTGTTTTTCTCCATTCTGTTTTCTCTCTGATCTTCAGAATGCATCTCAATTGTTATATCTTCAAGTTCACTGATTCTTTCTTTGATCAGCTCAAATGTGCTGTTTAACCCCCTAGTAACATTTTTTTTCCTCCTCAGTGATTATATTTTTCACTCCAGAAATTCTATTTGGCTCTTTTTATTGTCTTTATCTATTTATGGATATTCTCTAGTTAGAGAAGCATTTCTTACACTTTATGTGTTCAGATTGTTTCATTCTTCGAACACATTTATAATAGATGACTTAAATTCACTGTAGGATGTAAAACATCTGAATTTCTTCAGCGGCAATTTCTATTGTCTGCTTTTTATTTCCTTGTGTATAGGCCACACTTTCCTGTTTCTTCACATATGTATTAAATTTGTTTTTTTAAACTGGATATTTTGAATAATATCTGTGGCAATTCTGGAAAATCGGACCTGCTCCCCCAAATCACAGTTTTTTATTACTACTGTTCGCTGTTGTATTGTTGTTGTTGCTGCTGCTACTGATTGTTTAAGGAATTATTTTATCAAATTCTGCAAACTCTATATTCTTTGTTATGCTTTACTGCTGACTGGCGTCTCTGCTTGGTTAGCTCCGTGGTTAGCTAATGATCGCACAGAGATGTTCTTAAAAGTCTTGAATCTGTAAGTCTCCCATCCTTTGCTATGGGACTGTGTGTGTGGTGGAGCACAAAGTCAATACTCTGAATGTTTACTTCTTGCTTGCAGAGATCCTCAAGTTCAGCAAGAGGTGAAAGATTAATGTCTTCTCAGGTTTTTGTGGCTGTTGCTATTGTTTTAATTCAGAGGCCTTACAGCTACCGGAAGTTAGGTACAAAGTCCCATATATGCGTATGTCTTCGAAATTCCCAGGAATATATCAGAGGTTTCCAATGCCCCCTGGAAGCATCTCATTTCCCAGATTTTCCTTTAAAGTTTTTGGTCAGTCTCTTATTTGCCTCAACTGGCATCTCCACCTTAGGCAGTTGTAAAGTTAAACAATTGGCCAATGATCCTCATCAAATACCCTGGGAAAAGGACTTTTCTCCCTGATCTCTGATATCAAATAAAGGCAAGCCTTGTAAAAAGCTTTTCTAGGGAGCTGTCAGGTGGGTGGAAAAGTGACAATTCCCTGGGGATAGGGCTTTTTGAGAAACATCCAACCTTTTCTGACCCCTCTAGTAACTGTTTGGCATCTGAACATTTTGGCTGCCATGGTTATAAGCCTGCTAGTTTTCTGCACTGCTGGGTACCTGCGGATTAGGAGATTGGAACAGGATAAGTCAAAACCCCACATCCTCACTATTGTCAGTAATCTCCAGCTGTTTTTCTTAAACAGTCCTCAAGTATTTGCAGGCTTTTAGTTAATTTCCAGAGTTCTGCAAAAGTTTGCCTTCAATAATTCTTGCCACTGTTGTTTTTATAAAGGAGTAGATTTTTGAAAGTCTTTACTTTGCCATTCTGGATTTTTTTTCTCCTAAATATCTAAGCATTTACCTTTTTATAAAAAATTATGCAAAAGCTTCTCTTTAATTTCTAAATAAGGTCCCAAAAATGACCTATGAAGTCCTATGAAATCTTTTCTTACCTACCCCTTAGCCTTGCTGAGGCTCAGGAAATAATATCCCAAAGTATGGTGCCTTGGCACACTGAGTACTTTGAACTGGAAAACATTAGAAGTTCATCAGAAGCAAAGTTTCTTTCTCACCTCCTGCCCTTCTTTCTCCTGCTTTTCTTCCATTCCTAAGGCAAGCCACAGAAACTAGAATCCCTCTTCCCCAAAGTGGGTCTTAGAAACCAAAATCCTTCTCCTCCAAAGCCAGCCATAAAACCTAGAAATATTGCTCTAATCTTCCCCTGCTCATAAAGAAATGTTTTGGCTTACCTTGTTCGAAAGTAGATGATAAGACCCTCATTCCAGAAGGGGTCCTGCCCTATAACTGGGAGGAAGAAATGTCGCAGAAAGACCAAGAAGAATTCAAACAGATAGGCCTTACTAGGTTTCCCCACGCAGTCTATTGCTATCCTATCATTCCCTTTATGTCCAGTCACATTTCTACGTGGCTATACACTCTTGATTAATTAAATATGTTCTACTTTTCTCTTGTTAACTTGACTTTTATTATAGGAATACCAGCTATGACCCATAGGATGAGGAAAACAGCTACTATACCCTCTTCAACCCTGCATCCTCAAACTCTATTATTCTCCCCCTAGGCCTTCTTCTAATACCTATAATAAGCCATTTCCCTACCAGCCTTTTGCACAGATTATACTTTCTCTTACTCCCTCTTCCCATCATTCCTCTTACCAGGCTGACTCCTATCAACTCTCAGGTTTCCCTGTAAATGTCATTTCCTGGGGGAGGCTCTTCTGACTCACAGGCAAGATTCAGTCTGCATCAAACGCTCTCATGGAACCCTGTGTTTCTCCTTTATAGCCTTTATCGTAACTGTAATGAAATGTAAGTTGTTAAAGTATTTGCTCAATGTTAAGAATCATGATGGCAGAGATTTAATCTGGTTCAAAGGAGAATGGCAAATAAATGTTTATGAAAAAATATTATGAAATGAATGAATGAGTGATGGATAAATGAATGCAAGAATGGAAGAAATGCATTATGCAAATATCTGGCTACCAAAGCTGTTTTGTCTTGCAGAAAGTCAGTAAGAAGCGATGTGGGCAACATCATTGAAGCACCCCAAAAACTCCATACAGAGAAAAGTCTCTCATTTTATACATGAGCATACCAACTTCAGGTAAGCAAGATTGTTTTGCGCTAGCTACCAATCCAGGATGCAAATTGCATGAGAACACTTTATCCATACCCAGGCAAGAGCCCCAGATATTCTGTAATCATTTGCATTTAATGCAGTCCAGGAGTGTGTTTTTAAAAAGCTCTCTAAATAATATGCAGTCAGGTTTGAGAACCACTATAGATTAAAAAGTATCTTGTCTCAAGTCTGTTTCTGTCAATCCTCCAGAGTCCTTACAGCAAGGAAGTATAGTAAGGTTTGGGGAAATCTTATTAATAATCGTATTGAAAACTATAGAAGGGTAACTATGACTTGGGTGTCTCTCAACCAGAAAACTAAAGCAAAGGTACTTTTCACATTTGATGTAATAGAAAAAGGTGGTTTCTGAGGAAGAGACAATATGTTTTCTGCTAATAAACTCCAGGGTGGCTTTGTGGCTGCCTTGATTAATTGGTGACGATGAAATAAGCAGTGCTCAGGGATACATGAGACAGCAAAAGATTGTAAGTGACAATTTGCTGTTAAAATTCATCGGCCTCTGCAAAGAGCTTGATTAATGAAGTCACTGTGCCTGTCTCCACGCTGAGGAGGGGGCCCTGTGGGAGGAAGGGAAAACAAATTTGCAAGAATGCTCTGGCTAAAGAGGTTCGGCACCCAGTTGCATTTAATCTCTCTGCTGCTGCATTAGGCAAGTACCTTCTCCCTCTCAATTGTTCACTAGTGCTGCCATTAATCACAGGCCACTGTAAAGCAAAGTAGGGAAGAGGTAGGGGAGACAGAACACTCCGTCTCGGTTTGTAGCTGGGGAGAATGATTGGTAAGCAGGGGACCCAGGAGGGGAATTACTGGGTTATGACCAACCAGAGGAACTTAAAATAGGATTTTCAGAGTTGAGCCTCAGCAGGCCACAGCTGGATGCTCTTCTGCCTGCCACAGCCTCTGTGGACAAGGTTCTCGGTGCAACATCGCCATCTACAGCTAACTGTGAGAACTGCTTTGAGGGAGTTGCTGAGCTCGGGAAACTGCCCTGAAATAAGATCAAGGTTACACCAATGGTTTTGCACCAGCCAGGGAAGTAGGACAACATTGGTTTTTATGGCACAGAGCTGCCTTCCTCGGTGTTTCTTATGGGTTATGCTACAGCTTGTTATCCTGCATGATGTTAAGCTAGTGCCAACTTGAGAGTATCACGAATAATGGATTCCCATGAGATTTCATGGATGACCCATTTGTCCCTAGAGAAAAAAAATCAAAACAACAGCTTACCCAAGCTTAGAAGTCTACCCAGTCAGAGAGGTCTGCCGCATTGCATTAGACCTTTCTTTGAAAACAGTGGTTAAGGGTTTCTACGAGCTGTTTTTTCTAAAATCAGTGTTAAAATAGTTCTAACCTCAATATAAGGAAAACTGTTTTTAATGTCATATGGTTAGATTTTTCAAGTTGTACATTTTTCAAGATGCTTTCTGATACATGGTGCATGAGAACTCAGTATTTGCACAGCTCAAAACTCTAATATGTCAGAAATGGAAGGGTCTATTGGGAGTCTCTATACTTCTGTTTCTGCAGTGCCCTAGGAGTTTACAAATATGATTTCATTTAACACACACAAAAACCTGTGTATGTGCTGCTATTCCCATTGCTTAGATAAGAATAATTCAGAGGGGAAGCCTTAACGAATATCTAAGTAGACCTCTCAAGGTCCCACATCTACAAATTACGCTCAACCTTTTGTTCTGCCAATGAACATCACTGCCCTCCCAGTCTCCATGAACCTTCTCTGAGGAAAATGGGTTCAATTCACCAGCAGAAGATATCATCTCAGCTCTGCTAATGCAAGCTGTGTGACTTTGAACAGGTCACTTGATCTCTCTGAGACTTCCTTTTTTTTTTTTTTCTCATCTGTACATTGATGAGGTTGGATGAAAGAATACAGGTTTGGGGTGCTTGAATATAAGTTGAAAATAAAGACATACATTGAATCTTGGTCTCTTAGGTCACAACTTGTAAGTGGCTCAGTTGCTGAATGAAATTCAAGTCAACTGGACTATTCTACTCTTGATGACAGCACAAAGCTGGTCATTAATGGACTCAGCCCCTCACCTGACTCATTTCTCTACTTTGCTATGCGCAGGAGTCCAGTAATTGCCAGATGGAAGTGTTTTTACACCCTTACCTTTGACACACAGTAGAGGAGAGAGCTTGGGTTTTGAATTTGATATAGTAAAGATCCTGTCTGCCTTTCTACCTCACTGGCATTCAAAGAATACTTCCCCACATGAAGGCTCGTTGTCAACACATAGCCCACTTCTAAGAGGGTCATGCTGCATCAGGAACAGGATATGGGGAGCAACTACTCCCTGGAAACATTTAAGCAAAGAAAAAAGGTATATTCCAGGAATATTAAATAAGATTTTTTTTACAGTCTTTTAATAAAGCCACCTTGGAATAGGACATGGTTGACAGCATTTCCCCCAGACGGAGTGTTAAATATAGCATTCAAACCAGAAAATTACTCATTGATTTGCCCTGTGAAAAGATAAATGTCTATTCAACTCTGTTCTATCCCACTGCAGACCTTATTGTTTTGTAGTGAAACAGTCTGAGCGAGTCTCCCTAATGAAGCAACACAGCATGAAAATGCCACAAGCACATGGCACAGGACAGGACGAGAGCCCTTGCCAACCAAATGCAATACCCCGGAAGGCTGCCCACAGCTCCCGGAAGCAGGGTATGCATGCCAGCTCAACAAGGTGGCCTCACTACTCCAGACAACAAAAGAACAACAGCAGATACACAACCCTGAAGCAAACACACATGATAAATGAAAACTTGGTCTTAGGAGGGAGCAGAGATAAAAGCTTACAATTCACTGCCCCAAGAGCCTCTGAAATCACTACTGTTTGGGCTTTGGCTTAAAGACAGTTTTCATAATGACAGGTGACTGCCATCTGTAAGACCCTGCCAGACCACATATGCCTAATCATGCTCTCTCATTTTATCCAGTGTTTTACAGCTCACGTAGGGATACTGTGTGTCGAAGCTCATTTGATTCTCTTAACAACCCTATTAAACAGGTGGTACAGGTACTCACTGCACTGGCTGCATTTTTTTTCAGAGGGATGCTGTCAAGTATTATTGTATCTATTTGTTCACTCAACAAGCACGTATGGAGGGTCCACTCTGTTCTAGGCACTGGGAGAAGGTAGAGAAGCACAGGGGAGTAAGAGAGAAAGCAGAGGTGGGTCTAACATGGTCTACTTCACAATGGTTTCAAGGAACTCATAAATCTTACGGGGTTGCAGATGGGCAAACAGATAACTCCAACTGATTATGGACAGGGCAGAGAAGGAGGGATTCACAGTTCCTCGGGGAAGTGCAGAGGAGTAGTGACTTGATTTCTAAGAGTTTTCTGAATTGCAAGAGGACTTATTTGATTTTATGGTTCATTCTGTTTCTTAAAAAATAATCTAAGAACGATGAAATGATATGCACTTTTGGGTCATAGATCAGCTGACAACATGATGAGATATTTTATTATTGATTATTTTCTTGCAACTAACAACAAAACCTCTAGGTAAAACAAGCAAGCTCTTTTGTCTTTCTTTTACTGAAACTCACAAAAGTTGAATGGTTTGTTCCAGGTAACAGATCAGGAATTTGAATTTACTAGGGAATTGCTCCATACTCAGTTCTAATCTGCATCCTACTCCAGTGCTTCTCAAATTTAATAACTACACAAACCTCTTGCAGATTTTGTTAAATTATAGATTTGGGTTCAGAAGGCCCGAAGTGGGGGCTGGAATTCAGCATTTCTAACATGCAGCCAAGTGATATGAATACTGTTGGTGCACTCACCTCACTTTGACTAGCAAGGATCCAGAGTGATGCCCTGACCCTGAAAGTGCCTATTATCAAAAAGGGGGTAAAAATCAGAGTACATGAATTCTGGCAATGGTGAATTGGTTTTGCAGAAATTAAGAGAGAAAACATAGAAAATTAGGGGAAAACAATCTTAAAATTTAAAGACAGGCAAAGGATTTCGAAGACCTAATACAGCTGAAGGGCCCTTTAGACAAGGTCCAGCACTGTGGTGGACAAATCTGGAGTTCTCACATTTTCAGGGATCCAAGAAAGCATCAGTGAGGACCCTTGAATTATTTTATATATTCAAAAAATAGCTACTGGAAATTGAATATTTACATAAAACAAGGGCTCTTTTGTTAACGAAAAGAGGGACTCATTAACCAGATATCCTACTGCTTTGTTTCTATTTAGTGTTTCTATTGTAGGCCTACTACTTATTGTCTGTGTTACAGACAATAAAATATATACATCTTTGATTAATTAAAAATAAGAAAACAAATTAGGTATTAATAAATCAGTTCAAGTCATCGAGGGAGACTAAAATAAGAAATACTTGGCAGGAAAAATATTGAGAATTAATTCAAACCCCTTATTTTATGGGGTTTTTAAATTTTTAAAATTTATTTATGATACTTTAAGTTCTGGAGTACATGTGCAGAAAGTGCAGGTTTGTCACATAGGTATGCACATGCCATCGTGGTTTGCTGCATCCATCATCCTGTCATCTATATTAGGTATTTCTCCTAATGTTATCCCTCTCCTATCCCCCCCACCCCCTGCTATCCCTCCCCTAGCCCCTCATCCCTGGACAGGCCCTGGTTTGTGATGTGATGTTCCCCTCCCTGTGTCCAAGTGTTTTCATTGTTCAATACCCACTTATGAGTGAGAACATGCAGTGTTTGGTTTTCTGTTCTTGTGTCAGTTTGCTGAGAAGGATGGCTTCCAGCTTTATCCATGTCCCTGCAAAGGACATGAACTCATCCTTTTTAATGGCTGCATAGTATTCCATGGTGTATATGTGCCACATTTTCTGTGTCCGTTCTATCATTGATGGGTGTTTGGGTTGGTTCCAAGTCTTTGCTATTGTGAAGAGTGCCACAATAAACATACGTGTGCATGTGTCTTTATAATAGGATGATTTATAATCTTTTGAGTATATACCCAGTAATGGGACTGCTGAGTCAAATGGCATTTCTATTTCTAGATCCTTGAGGAATTGCCACACTGTCTTCCACAATGATTGAACTAATTTACACTCCCACCACATGTAAAAAGAGTTCCTATTTCTTCACATTCTCTCCAGCAACTGTTGTCTCCTGATTTTTTAATGATTGCCATTCTAACTGGCGTGAGATGGTATCTCAATGTGGTTTTCATTTGCATTGCTCTAATGAGCAGTGATAATGAGTTTTTTTTCAAATGTGTGTTGGCTGCATAAATGTCTTCTTTTGAGAAGTGTCTGTTCATATCCTTCACCCACTTTTTGATGTTTTTTTTTTTATCTTTAGGTTTGTTTGTCACATTGGTTTTGCATTAGATTGCACCCATAAATATTAAGTAACTAAACAAAGGTTTAAGAGGAAGATAATAGAAGAACCAGAAACAGATCTCAAATGTTCTGACCCCAAGCTAATAATAATAGTTGCCATTTACAAACAACCAATCACCTACATTACTTATCACATTAAATCTTCAAAAAAAAAAACCTAAAAGGAAAGTAATTTTGTATAACTATTTTGCAGACCAATAATCTGAACCTCCGAAACATCCAGTAATCTCCCCAGAGAAACATTCAGCAAGTAAAATGCTTATTCAGCAATGGATCTTAAGTCTGGGCCCCAAAGTCTATCCTTGTAATCGAAATCCAAGCTTTAATTCTCTCAAGTTGCTGTTAGATTCCAGGATCCTCACACTGCATATTTGACCAATGAGAAGAAATTACTGGCTTATTTATTTGACCTGGACTCTTTCCAAAAATGTTTGTGAAGCCTAGAGGAATATTCCCTTCAGCAGCCTGCTAGCCTTTTGCCATTTCTCTTCAAGATCCTGAAACTTACACTCCCTCAGACACACACAGGAGAGAAGCACTAATCTCAGAATGGATGAATGCAAGCCAAATCCTCTCTCTTTTGGCCTAAGAATGCAGAAAAACAAACACAATTTTAAGAATCCAGTATATCCAGATTTAAATCCAACTCCCCATGTACTGACTTGTGATCATTGACCATTCACTGACTCCCCTCTGAACCATTTTTATTATCTGATAAAAGAAAGATAACACTGCATTTTTCATTGGATAGTGGTGAAGATTACATAAACTTAAGTAAGTAAGACCTCTAGCACAGGTCAAGTACCAGAAAAATACATCCATAGCCCTTATCAGGTCCGGTGATTATCACCTTAGAAAATACAATTTGCTTTTGGCTTGTCTCAGCCAAATCAGATCTTTTGACAGAAGTCACCCTCTTCTTTCTAAATAATTCAAAATGAAAAGCCTGAGCATTTGTTTCCCTGACCTTATTTCAGGGATATTCTGCAATGCTGAAGCTCAGTGACCATACATAAATGGTAGCATTCATTCTGAAAATAAATGTGACTTTGCAAAGAACACTAATGTGGTCAGAGAAGAACTGGTGTGGCCAACCAAAGGGTGATGTCCATCTCTCAGAGAAAGTATCGGGCTGGATGTACCCTAATTTGGTGTTCATCTGTCATCTCTTTTCAGGGGGGTGAGGTGAGTCTGGTGAAGTCACTTCTTTCTGCCTAATCATGTTTCGCTTACCTCACTCACTCCGGGAAAAACAAACAAATAAAAACATCAGTTTTCTCAGCCAGCTCACACTTCAAATGAAGAAAGTATAAAGAAGGAAACAGTCCTTATAGTGCCAAATTGGTCATACTGTGTCATCATGGAGATGTAATGACCTCCATAGATTACATCTATGGGTGTAGTCTAATGCAAAAAACTAATGGGTGAAAAACTAATATTTGTAAATGAGCGATAAAAGGGTATACAGTGAAACAAAGCAATGCAACCCTTTCTTTAATGACAGAGATCAATGGTTTTGTTCAGATAACTAAAAAAAGGAAAGAAAGAAAAGAAAAGAAGATCTGGGGGAGGGGAGAAACACAACTTTAATTTTTAAAGACTTGGTGCTCAGTGAAACCAATTGATGCTTTTGATTCCTTTACTCTATTCAGATTCTTTTTGCACAGCCAGCACCAGACCTTCCATACTCAAACAGACTGACAAATACTGATTTTTAACTCTACCAGCAAGGGACTTCTTATTCTGCTCCCAGAGTAACACATGTGTGAAATGAGTTTCGCAAGTTGACTCAAGTCAGTCCCAGCTGGGTCCTTTCTCCTGCTGAAAAGGCAGGCCCAAAGAGGCATCCTGGCTTCCAGCAAAAAGTGATCTGCCAGCCAGGGCAGCCGTGGCTCTCTGGGAAGCCAGTGCGTGTTCTAAGACTCAGGTTTCTCTGCAGAGTCAGAAAAAGACCTAAAGAACCAGGCCTGAGTAGAAAGATATTTGAATTTGAAGACGATGAACCATGGGAAAATTAGAACTTCCTTCTCAAAGCTGTGAAGAACTGGCAAGTCTACCATGACAACTTGGTTCACTTCTCCAGCCTCATGAAAGCACTTACTTATACTTGGAGCTATAGTCAAATCAATTACTCACAGGTGTCGAACTAGCCATGATCTCCCTCATCCTCCAGGCTTGCTTAAAAATGGCATCCTCAAAACACATTTCCTTATAGCAGCACTTGCTCATCCCATTGTATCATAAATACCTGTTAACTCATTAGTATTCTCTGTTATGTGGAGAGTTCTTTGAATGTGAGTTATTTCCACTTTTGTGGCTTCAGTAGCTAATAATGGGCATACATTAATATTTTTGAGTGATACTAAATGCATAAATAAATAAATGAAGAAAGGCAAGAGACCATTTCCAGCCTTGTCTATCATTAGTAAGCTATTGTAAACATACTAAGCTACACCATTTAATGAGTTTGCACTTTGTGCTAGTAACAAGCTAAGTGCTTTATACAGTGTTCCTCTTCATCTTCACACTACCATTGTGAGAAAGTAAGAATTATTATCCCCATTTCAGCAGGAAAAATAAAAATTAGAGGCTCAGGAATTTGAGAAACTTTTACAAGTCTACATATTTATGAAGTAAGAGTTGAGATTTGCAACACGACATTGAGATTTGCTGTCTCCCTGTGATGCTCAAGATTTGAACAAATGTTGAGACTTCTCAGGTATTGGGTGTTTAGATTACTCTATCAGAGTCATTCATTATACCATTCATTCACTCACCTATTTTTACATCCATTCTGTAAGTATTTATTTAGAATCGACTTTAAACCAAACTCTCTACTAGACTTTAGAGGATACAAAAAATGAACATTCCTTATTTTCAAAATGCTTGCAGTTTAACTGGAAAGATGCAGTTTAACTGGAAAGAGCTGAAATATAAGTCCCTCAAGAGCTATGAGATGTTAATAGAAATTTAAAAATAAAATGATCACCAAGATAGCCTAAGCCAACCATTTAGTCTCTTTTCATCCACCAAATAGCACTCTACTCCATCCACAAGCAGCAAGAAGTACCCCATCTATTATTTTATCACTTAAAATGTATTTTGATCACGGTATTACCTGCTTAAAAACATTAAGCGACTTCTCATTGTCAAGTAAAAAACCTCTAAACTTCATATTAACATGCTATAACTTGTTCCCACCTACATTTCCAGAGTTATCCTCTATATTGCTTCTTAAAGCCCTCACTGGTTTTCCACACCATTTTCTAGACATGTCCTCTGCATCTTTGTTCCAGCTACTTTCACTGGGGTTAGATTTATAATGTGGAGAGGGCAGGACTGTCCTGATATGCAGCATCCTTCAGTTCCAAACAACTCTCCTGTAAAAATATGACCTCAAAGTTCCTACATCTTTATTGTGGCCTGGCAGATCCAGAATATGGTGTGTGTGTGCACAAGTACATGAGTGTGTATATGTGTGTAAAAATTTTCCTAATACCAATTTAGCAACTTAACACCATATGGGATAACACTGTGAATTAAACCAAGCATTTCTGCAAGTCCAAGATATGCCAGAATCCTGTACTTTGTGATATTTGAGTTAGAACTTGGATGGCAGACATGTTAAAAATGTACTTCACTAATCTGCCATGTAGTTTGAATTAAACTTTATAAGCAATTAGTATATGGTATAATAATTTTTAATTTTTTTTCTAAAGGAAAAGCCATAAAACGTATCTTTTCCCATTTATTTATGTCCTTAGATCTGGCTTGGACTGAGAATTACATCAGAATTGAACACGAGTATCAAGTAGCATATGGTATAACAATTTTCTATCTTTTCTTAAAAGGAAAAGCCATAAAAGTTGATTTTTCCCATTCCCTTAGGTCCTGAGACCTGAACTGAGTATTACATCAGTCGCTCAAGAAATGATGGAGTCATTTAGTGTCATCACCCAGAAGTTACTGCCATTATGTCTAATTACAGATCAGAGGAAATATGCAGCTGAAGCGAGTAGAGAAGAGAATGAGACAAGAGAAGAATCCTTTTAAGTGTCTTCTTCCTGCTTCACCTTTCTACTTATGCTTACTTACTTCTACATATGCTACTTATGCTCTCATGCTCCCTGCTCTATCATGAACTTATTACCCACTAAATGCTATTTACATAGCAAGGAATCTTTGTCACCACCATTGACCTCCATGGAACACATACATATTTCATGTTACCATGTTAAATATAGTGATCAAGTAGGACAAATGTTATAGGTATAAAAACTGAGGCTCAGAGAGATCAATAATACCTAGCACTTATACCATGCTTTTAGTCCTCCAGGAGCCTTTATATATCTTAACTTATGTGACACATATGATAGCATTTTGCAGAGATGAGGTAGATATTATCATCTTTATGTTTTAGCAAGTCACAACTCCATTACAAGCCACCTTCCCTCGGTAGGCCTCAGCTTCAACCTTGAATTAGGAAAAGTAATAGAACTTATCTAACAAAGTTACTCTTTTGAAAATCAGAAGAGATAATTCATGATGGTATAATTCCTATTTTAATTAATATAAGGCCTCAGAAAAATGAGCTGATTTCTCCTCATTGTCATTATTTGTGACGCTAAGTTAACACTAACTACTACCATAGGTCAATCTAGGAATCTCAGTGGCTTAACCCATTTATAGAAACTCTGGTTGGCAAGCTGAAGATGATGAGAGGAGTAGGGAGGGAAAAATGGACTTTGTTCTATGGAGGGATCAAGGCTTTTCTGTCAATCTCTAGGCCTCTGGGGTTCCTGGAAAAATCATCTCTACTTGACTTACAGCTGAGGAAAGTAGGAGAGAGAATAAAGGAAAGTTTTCATAGTCCAGGCCTCAGAATGGCTTCATTTTTTCCACCTACATTCTATTAATCAGTACTCAGCCACACAGCCAAACTAACTGCAAAGGAGATTGGATGATGCAGTCTATTTCCTTAGGAAGAGTAGAGGATGGGTTTACATGAACATAGAGCAATCTATGTCACATTAAGAAACTTTCCCCAGGCCACCCAGCTGATAACTTTGAAAGCTAGGCCTTAAAAGCAAATAATCTGACATTGGGTCCCCAGTTCTCCCCTCTACAATTGCCCAAGGTCATACTTTAAAACAGAAGCCAGTGGTCCTGATTTTGAATTTCAGCATATGTTCTCCCTCCCTTTGTGACTGGAAAGATTGTGTTGATGAACTATGAGTGGCTGGATTCTTTCCATCAATTTGCTGTGCTACATTACAAGTGCTCTGATAGCTAGTACATTCACTAATCTAGAAAACCGGCCTTTCTCTTTTCTGATGGCTGAGACAGCAGACAGGCCTTATTCTGACTGCTTTATGCTTCCCCTGGGTCACAGATAGAACTGGCTATTCGTTTCTCTTAGATGAGAGCAATTTAAAGCAACAACTACTTGAATAGGGAGTGTTTATGTGTGTGGGATTTATGGTATGAGGTCACAATGCTGCATCATTTTTCTGCATGCTGAAATTGAAGATAATTGGGCTATTTTTCAAAGCCAATGGAGTGTGATTTTACCACGAAGTATTGGTCACATCCAGATTCTTCTTTGCTTGATCTGAATCCTGGCTTAGGTGCTTTCTTCACCCTTGAATAATGTCAGGCTCCTTGCCTGTTGAGAGATGGATTTACGGGAATTCTGAGAGACGTCCTTCTGGGATCTTCAGTGTAAACCCAAAACATTGGCATGTCTATGGCCCAGGCCAGAACATGTCAAGGCACAATCAAAGTGTGTCTGACCTATTGGTATCATGCTTGCTATCACTTAATGGGGCCAAACCTGCAAAGCCTGCCTGAGACACACAGCCACTTCTTCCCAGACACAAACCCTCTAATTCCAGGAACTGCCTCTGAGGAAGCTGTCATGCCAGTCCATAAGCCATTTTCTCTTTAAAGCTTGGAAACTGAGAAACCACGATCTTGCAGGATATATTTGGATTTCTTTCTAATCTTGAAACTTCTTAAGGAGACAGTAGAGATTAAGTACTACAGGCAAATACAACTGGTTTCACATACTGGTTTACCTCGTCGTCACTATTTAAGCAGGGGTTGGCTTACACCTATGAAATTCAATTCCAGCCCACCAACTATTTTTGAAAATAAAAGTTTATGGGAACCCAGACACATTGTCTACAGCTGCTGTGCACTACAACCACAGAGCTGAGCAGTTGAGACAGAGGCCTCGTGTGGTCCACAAAGCTGTCAATATTTATTGTCCAGTATTTTACGGAAAATATTGTGAGTCTTTCATTTTCTCATCTGCTAAATGCAGATAATTATGTTTAACCCAAAACTGTGGTAATAATTAAATAAAACAATGTGTATAAAGCATATAGGGCAATTCTTAACGCAATACAGATTCTCAGTAAGTAGTGGGCTCCTCTAGTTATTTTGTATTGGGGTTCATTTGGGTGGCGGAGTGCCAAAGCTCAGTGACAAAGCCAAGAAAACATAAACAGGAGCAACACTCTTCAAAGGACAGCCTTCCCCAGGGGCATTTAAAATAAAGGATAGTCACTCAGCTCTCAAACTAAAAGAATGAAGGAAACAGCAATTCTACTATCACCTGTACTCCTGCAGAAAGTGGGGAGATCAGAAAGGGAGACGTCCATCATTCTGACATCACCATTACAAGGTAAATCAGCGCATTCTGTTTTATTATTATTATTTATCTAAGAACAATGTAAATATCAATCTTACACTTGTCTAGGGTACTCTTTAAAACTTCCCCCACACAACCCATCTTACTCTGGAACGTATCAAAGGCATCCTTACTTCCACAAAGAACCAAATCTCTTCTGCAACTTAGAGGAAGGTTTAGTGTTCTTAATGTTCTAAAACCCACATATCAGTAAAAAAAAAAAATGTGTAGCTCTAGATTAAGTAGTTTGTTGATATTATAAAATCTCATTCTCTCAACAACTCTTCAAGATAGATGTTATCATTCAGAATTTACTGATAAAGAAACTGAGAGACAAAACAACCATTCAAGTTTATACAACCAGTTATAGACATAGTTAAAATCTTAAGCTCATTTGAGTTTCTTCTCTCAGTTTGTTTAATCTTTACAAAGGTGGTGATGTCCGGAGCTACAAAAGGACTGAATTTTAACTGAATCAAAGGAGTAATATTATTGAACAGTTGCCAAGAGGAGAGAAGACACAAATTATACAAATATACTCTGAATAACAACTAAAAATATTTTAAAATATTTTTATAGGACTTTTATATCTCTCATATGTCTCAGTGAAAGCCTGGTGGAAAAGCATTGGATCTGAAGTGAAAAGTCCTGGACTCCAGTCTTGAACAAGCTATTTGCCTTCTCTCAACTTTTCTACTTGTAAATGAGAAACTTGAATGGTCTTTCCAGTCACTTGATCTGAATGTTTACAGTGCTTCCCAGAGAGCAAGTCTTAGTCACTGAGGACCAATGTCCAAATATTCAGTACCTAAAAGTGAGCCTGGCCCAGAGTACCTGCCACTGGGAGGTGAACACACACACACACACGCACACACACACGCACACACTTTTCTGAGTGTTTGATTTAAAAAATTAAAAGAACTTAGAGAAAAATAAGCTTCATTAAAGTGCAGAGCTGTGTAGAGATCAAGGGAGAAAATAGAAACAAACGATATCTGCATAAGGTTTCTGACATTGATTGGGCATAAAATATACATAAAAAGGTAGTAAAAATGAAAGTATACTAACTGATAAAAGCAAAGAAAAGCTTAATCAAAATATATGCTTTTGAGTACACACAAACACACACACTCTCTCTCTCTCTCTGAGCAAGTGGCTGCAAAAAAAAATAATAACAATTCCAGGTTATTTCTGAGTCAAAGCATCTACTTGAAGAAGGGAAGCAAAGAAGATGGGCACATCTAACATTTACCAAGTAACTGCCTTGTGCCAGACACAGGACATAGCCTACTTCAATGACAGAATTTACTACTGCAGCCTATTCCATCTAATCTTGGCACCTACATGAAAACAGCATGATTATTTCTGTTTCGTAGAAGCAGACATTGCACACAGCAGTGAACTATTTTGCCCAAGACCACCCTGTTAGTGAGTTGTTAAATCCAGCATTAAATCCACATAGAAAGTTTTAGTTCTTTCCTCTAACACTTTTCAATTACAAAGCAATCCCAACCTTCATCATATGATTCTATCATAATTTTTAAATAAAACAAAGAGGGAAGAGAATAGTTCCTCATTTTTTTAAAGGAAGAAACTCACACTTAGAAAAATTAAGCAACCTGTCTAAATCCACATGCTAAGTAAAAGGGTGGTGTGAATTCAGATATTGTGATTCACAAATAAGTTCCTTGGTTACCATGTTCTGATAAAACTCTGGACTCTTGATGTCAGTCTTTTACTGTAAAGAGGCATATGCCAATGGTTCAGAGAACAAGTTCTAGGGTTGCATGAATCAGTGTTCATATCTGGGCTGCAACATTTACTAGCTATTTGGAAAAGTTGATTAATTAGTTCTTCCGTACGTTGATTTGTCACATTTACTACAAAACATTTTCATGAGAATTAAGTAACTTAATGTAACTGACCAGCAGTGTAGGCTCAGTAAAAGGTGAGCAGCTGTCAGGTAGAGGTATTCAGAAGCAAACCAAGAAAACAAAGGTGTGTGCTCCCAGGAGACAGCCAGAAGGGAGTGGGGAAGCAGGACAGGGAAGAAGGAGCCAAGCAAAGATGGACTTACAGGGAAAGTTTCAGGTTCAGCCTGATCCTTCAGGAGAAAACTAAAGTATAAATTGCACCTCAGTTTGCCATCCACCCAAACCTCCCAACTTCCCCTTAAGTCGAGTAAGGCAAATGAGTTTTCATACTTATGCATTATTCAGTCACTTAATAAAAAAACATAGCAGATGTGGTAGGAAAAAAAGGAGCTGCAAAAATCACAGGAGTTTCTATTCTAGTCCTATACACCTGCAGGCAAAACGGCAGGAGTAACATAAGGGCAGAGTAACAGGAACCAGGTGGGAGGCAGGAGGGGAGTGGGAAGGGGACATAGATGAGCAAATAGAAGATCTAAGGGATCTGGGTGGGATAGGCAGTGTCTGTTTCAATGGAATTATTTTCTTATTATTACCTTTTATTAGGATGGGAATGGCATCTTTCTTTCATGAGCCTCATTTCCAGGAATATTAGAGAAAAACCATATATTCTCCTTGAGTTCAAGGTAAACTTCAGGCCAAGGCCAGAAAAAGGATATCAACTCAGAGGAAGATATGCAACCCAGATCAATGGTCAAAAATGGAACTCCTAAGCTGAAAGCTTTATTAGGCCACCTCCAACATCCATTTTGTACACAGTTCTCAGCCAAGGGACCAGATCCTAGCCTCTGTGATTTATTAGAGATGGAAAGAATGCAGCAAATGGCAACTGGAAAAGACAGCTCTTTAATCACAGGAAGAAATTCATGTTTCCCAAATCATTTAAACCTTTTTTTAAAAAATTATCCACCCCTTACCTAATATAATTAAAGCCTTAATTAATCACATAAGAGGTAAACAAAGAGCTGTACTGCTTCATTGAGACTCAAAAGGTGGTCTAGATTCCCTTCCTGCATTAATCCTGCTTAACAGATATCCATGAGTTCAATTGTTTGGATTTTTAGATCCTGCAAATAAGTGAAAACATGTGAGGTTTGTCTTTCTGTGTCAGGCTTATAGACCTCCAGCCCAGGCATAAGTTAACATTAGGTATCACTTGGAAAGAATTAATCTGGTCTCAGATTTTCTGGTATCAGTTGGTCTCTTTTGTTTTTTTAAGATTGAGTCTCACTCTGTCACCCAGGCTGGAGGGCAACGGCATGGTCTCAGCTCACTGCAACCACTGCCTCCCAGGTTCAAGCGATTCTCCCCGCTCAGCTGCCCAAGTAGCTTGGACTACAGGCGCGTGCTACCACACCTGGCTAATTTTTGTATTTTTAGTAGAGACTGGGTTTCACTATGTTGGCCAGGCTTGTCTCAAACTCTTGAACTTGAGCCTCAGTCACCCAAAGTGCAGGGATTACAGGTGTGAGCCACCGCACCCAGCTGGCTGGTCTTTTTAAATAATTCTTATAAAAATTGCGTTTGCTTCTGCTTTACATTTTTCTTTGAGCAGGACATACTATAACCTAAAGTCATGAGAACAGGATCTATTCTCAAAGAAAACTGTAAAGCAGAAATAAAGCACCTTTTTTTAAATAAGGTGATAATTCAGAAGTCCCAGTATATCATGATGAAAATAAATCTGACCCTGGTTTAAGGAAACCAAAGTCCATGCCCTTGAATTTTGCTGCTTTAGCCATGGCATTAAGCTCTCTTGAATATGAAAAGCCTAGATTTACTATAGAATAACTAGTTCTGGGGGAAAAAAATGTAAGAACAAAAGGCATATTGTAAAAGTGTTGTAAAGTTGCACTGTCATCAGCAGGAGACATAAATTGCCAAAACCCTCCCACAGGAGAAAAGTAGTGTTTGTAATAAGCATGGATCTAGTTATGAACTCCAGATCTGAACTTGACTAGTTGGGTTATTTTCCACAGGCTCCTCAAAGTCTCTGAGTCTCCATTTCCTTATCTGTGCAATGGGGGTAATTAAGTTACTCATTTTATAGTTTAATGTGAGGATTGAATGGTATCATTTATGAAAGTTATTCTGGGAAGTACTGGCCATAAAATTTCTCAAAAATTACAAGCCATTATTAAGGTGCCATTTTCTTTGTTGGATGATTCAGGGTTATCTATCAGTCTTGAAGGCTTGGAAAAGTCTGAAAATTCACCACACATACCAGACTGGCACAGTAGTGAAGACATTGAGTGATTCTGAAAAGTAATCATCTAGAAAGGACTTATAGTGACAGTGTGACATCAGTTGGAAAGGCAATTATGAAGGAACTGTGCGACAGACAGATTATCCGGTCAGAATGTATGTTAGTTTTGTATTGCTACATAACAAGTTACCACAAATGTAGAAGCTTAAAAAACACACATATTTATTATCTCACCATTTTTGTGATTTGGAAGTCTGGGCATGGATTCACTGAATCTTATGCTCAGTATGCCAAGGCCAGTCAAGATGTGGTTGGGCTGTGTTCTCATCTGCAGCCTTGACTGGGGAAGAATCCACATTTAAGATCATTCAAGTTGTTGGAAAAATTTCTTGTAGCCAAGGGATTCAGGGACGTGGATTCTTGTAGCCAAGGGATTCCTTGTAGCCAAGGGATTCAGGGACATGGATTCTTCTTGTCTGTTGGCTGGAGATTGCCATCAGGTTTTGGAGACTACTTAAAGTTTCTAGAGGCCAAAAATTGTTCTTTCTCATGTGGGCTTCTCCAACCTGACCGCTTATTTCATCCAACCTCTAGCTGCAATGTGCAAAGATTGAGCCTTATTCAATGTAAAATAATCATAGCAGTGGTTTTAATGGAGACCATCCATTATCCTAGTCATAATCTCTTAGTCAGCATTAAGTCACAAATCCTACTGGTACTCAAGAAGGTGGAATTATACAAGGATATGTGTATTAAAATGCCTGACTTATGACAGTGTTTAAGCTTTCCCCTACTTCTCCCTTTGTGCCCCACATAGGGTCAAGATGATAAGAAAACCTGGGAGTCCTCCCATTTGACATGAGCAGAAGGTTCAAACCATACATGCCCCTGGTCATGCACAGGAATCCTCACCCCAGATGCACTCTCTAAGCAGCACAAAAACTTCAAGATAACCTCTTTTTCCTATTCTCAAACCATGTTAGACCTTCTCAGGGAACCATTCCACTCTCCTCAGAGAGTCGCATTATGTGAGTCATAAAGCTTTGTATGCTTTCTTGATGTGTATCTTGTCATCAGTCTCAACATCTGAATGAAATTTTTGATGCTGGGCCACTCCAGTCTGTGTGGTGATGGTAACTGTGGATATCATGAGGAGGGGACATAAAAGACACCCTAATATCAGTCTGCTAAAGCATGGCTACTGGTAGTATGAGCAGGGATATGAAGCTTTTTAAATGATCACTCTTCAAACGTATCAATCAAATATCTCAAGCAGTGAGTGACATGAGCTGAGTCGTAGATCTGAGGGCAAAGGATTTAACAAGAAGTCTTTAATTGTTAGAGGAATTGATTCATTTATTCTGTTCATTCTTTCATGCTTTCAGCCATCCATTCATTTTGGAAGGATTTATGAAGCACCTGTCGTTTAGCAGTCCTGTGTTAGATGCTAGGGATACAGTAGTCCACATGACAGACAATATCTCTACCTTTATATCATTTCCAGCTTAGTGGGAAACATAGACAAGTAAACAATTACAGCACTCAGGGTTAAGAGCTACGATGGATAAAACTTGCAAAGTGGTGGGAACACTGGGGAGAAATATCCATTCCACTCAAGTGTGGTGATCTGAATGAGAATGGAAGGATAAGCAGATAAGAAACCAACAAAATGTGTGAGCATAAATATGGAAGGGGTTGCATGGAAAGGCAGTGGGGACATGAAGAATGGCCTAGAAGGATAGAAATTATGTGGAAAGGTCCAGCAGTAAAGACATACTTGGAATATTCAAGGAACTGAATATTTCAATAATTTAGTGTCATGACAGAATGTGTCCATTATTTTAGTCTCTGAAGAACCACTCTAAATTAACATGAGAAGAATAAAACACACAGTATTATAACTAGAGTCACTAAACATTATGCTCCAATAGGTCCTCTTTTATTTTTTCAGTTTTCTATTGTGTAAAAGGCAGACCTAGAACTTCTGAATTAGAAACTTTCTGAAATCATTCTACTAGGGCATCCCAACAAATACCTTATTGGATTTGCTGTATAGCTTTTAAGATAGGATCAGCCCTGCAATTTCCTGTAGGGTCATCCCAAGGTAACATGGGCCACGCACATACATGGTGGTCATGGTGAATGTACTGTATGTTCAGATTAACTGTTTAGTTCTTTTTTTTTTCCCACAGCCAATATCATCCTGAATGGGCAAAAACTGGAAACTGTTTAGTTCTAACACAAGAGCTGTATAGTTTTGAGTTTCTGTGAGCCCCAGTTTCTTCATGTGTGAATAGGCAATAATCATATTTATAAGACATGACTTATGAGAATAGGGGATTTCTTTGATTACATGAACTTGTCCTGTGTTTTGTACCCCAGAGATGTTATTATAACTCACTCCACAGTTGGAAAAAGATAGTAAATATCCTCAGAAAGAAACACCTCTGAGCCAAATTTAGCTTAACAATGAAGGCCCCTTCAAATCTGAGCAGTGCAGGGCTGCCATTGTTGATTCATTTTGTGTCAGTGCCTGAGAAACTTAGTGACTTCTGTTTATATTTATGCTGGCATTTGGAGTCTCAGGAGGTGCGACTGAGATATAAAAAAAGACAAGAGAAAACAGAACTTTTTAAAAGCCAGAGCAAGCACAGGAGTTTATCTCTTCACTTTGGGTTGACTTTTAAATAACTTTTTGAGGCCTCTTTCTGCGTAATAAGGAGAGGGATCTTGACTAAAATATAGAAAGAGAGAGAAAAAGAAAGGAAGAAGAATGACATCAATAATAGCTATAATTATATAATATATCTGAAGATGTAATTGTGACAAATATTTATTAAATATATGTCAAGCATTACTTTTTATAAATATCATTTAGTTTGTTATTTTACGGACATAAATCAGTACAGAATAAAATCTGTCTCAGGAAAAAATTAGAGGCAGGAGATTCAGGGTCCTGACAAAAGTATGTTTCTATGAGAATCTGATTCTGTAGCTGACACATGTCATCTGAGATTGCCTGAGAACAGGATACCCCATGGAGGGCTAACAAGGTAAAGCAAATCAATAGGTCACTCTCGTCTTTCACTCAGACTCCAAATACAGCCAGCAGGAAGACCTTTCTATCCTCAAACTCAATCACTTGAGTCTGCATGCACGCCAACACAAGCTTCATGTACCTCACTCCAAAGGGAGGAGCTTAGGCAGAAAAACAGCATAGTTAGGACTTCTAGGGATTCTTCGTTTCCTGATCAGCTTAAGATACAGGAACCTTGTGGGTGAGGCAAAGACTCATCAGGTGAAAGGAGGCTGCAGTTACGAATATTGTACTTCCATTTCACTGCACAAGCATACAGCTCAGGAAACAAAAAAGGTATTACTCCCTTTGTTACATTTTCCCTTATTCCAGATGTTGCTTCTTGTTATTGAATATGGTAATTACATAGCCCACTCTCATCTGCGAAATTACCCTCTTGCATGCCAATGATGAATCTATCCCAAAGACTGACACTAACAGCCCCCAGAACCAAGCCCATTCTACCATTTTCTCAAAGAGCAAAACAGTGATTCCTGAAAGATGACCCAGTAGGCCCTGAAAATTGGTAAAATGCTTTCAGAAAGTAATAACTGTCAACAGGGTTCATTTATAATAATGGAGTTGTAAAGTCAATCTAAGTGTCTAAAAGCAGGGGATCAATTAAATAAAGTATGTTGTCATCTTAAAACTAAGCTCCCTGCAGCCATTACAATTGAAAAATAAAAGCGTATTTGATGGCATGGGGAAACGCTCCCACATTGGTAAGTTACAGAACATGATGTGCCAAAATCAGATTCTATTCTTGTAATACATCAATGTATCATTCCTAGAATGAATGGTCTCTCTCTCTCTCCCCTTCCCTTTCTCTCTCTCTGTTGTTTTCTGCGTCAGCTTGTGTGAGTGTGTATAACCTGTACTTGCTTGTTTCCTTCAGATCCCACTCAAAACTCACTTTCTCTATGAAGCCTCTGAACTCTCCACCTAAAATCCCAAGTTCTTCAAAACCTTCAAACCCCATTCCCTTGTTTAGTTTTCTCCTTAGCTGTATTTGTCTGTTCTCACACTGCTGATAAAGACATACCTGTGACTGGGCAATATATAAAGGAAAGAGGTATGATGGACTCACAGTTCCACAATGCTAGGGAAGCCTCACAATCATGGCAGAAGGTGAAGGAGGAGCAAAGACATGCTTTACATGGTAACCAGCAAGAGAGCTTGTGTAGGGGAACTCCCCATTATAAAACCATCTGATCTCCTGAGACTTATTCACTATCATGAGGATAGCACAAGAAAGACCCACCCCCATGATTGAATGACCTCTCACCGGGTCCCTTCCTGGACACATGGCAATTATGGAAGCTATAATTCAGGATGTTAAATTAGCCTTTGCAATTTTGTAGCATACTAAATGCATCGGGTAAGGTCCTGGACAGAAACAATGATGGCACACAGAGTATACTAATTGAGATGAATTTACTGAAGGGACCCTGTACAAGGGTGTGATCAGAGAGAAGGAAAAACCAGCAAGAGACTGTAAAGCATTCCAGGATGAGCAATGATGGGAGAGCCAATATGTTTTCTGGGAATGAAGGGGCAAGAGAAGAGAGCAGTTATTAGAACGAGAAAGTTGTGACTGTAGAGGTTGGAACTGTGGCCTGTAAAAAAGAACAAAGCCATATGAATCCACAGCCCAACAGGAATAAATACCCTGGCCTCTCTCCTTCCACCTTCTCGTCTCCTGCCAGTGCCTGCCACTTTCTGAACCCAATCAGAAGTCAGAGACCAAAGGAGTTCATCCTTAGAGTTCCTACTGCTAGGACACAGAGGAGTGTGGAAATATCCAAGTGCATAGTTTCCAACCACTGCAAGTTTACTTAATTATTTGTTTATTGACTCATTCCCATTGAAATGTAATCTTCAAAAGGTTAGACATTTTTGCCTATTTGGGCTGCTAATATATTTCCAGCACATGGAAAACTGTCTGTGTACAGTAGATGTTCAGTAAATATTTCATAAATGAATGAATGTTGAATTATAGTTATAAAATATTTGTATTTGGGTAATGAGATTATGGGTGATTTTAATTTTTAAGTGGCTTTCTATATTTTCCAAGTTTCCTCAATAAACATATATGGTGTTTACAATCAAGAAATATGTGTGTATATGCGTGTGTGTTTGTGTGTGTGTGTGTGCGCATGTGGTGTGTGTGTATATATATATAGAGAGAGAGAGACATACATTTAGTCTGGACTATGGCAAGAAATCAGGAGAAATAAGTCAACCCTTTCCTTGGAATTCATCAAGTAACAAAACTTGTACTGTGTTGCCCAGCTCTGGGCCATGCAGATGCAGTTACGTCTAGAAAGCTCTGATCGATATTACCTTTCCAGACTGTACAAATGCCCCAGACCAATTGCCTATATATTATTTATGCTGTCAAGATAATATTTAGGCAATACATAATTAAACGACAGCTATTTCTGGAGACACAAGTAGAACATTGATTATGAAATAATCCAGCCTTATTTTGACAAAAGGAAGGAAAGATGTCTTTCAGGGTTTGACAACTATTTTTTAAAAAACCAGACAAGCAGCTTGGCAGTTGCTTTTCCTGGTAGAGGTCCCCAACCTTTAGCACTGTATACCCCGAATGAATATCATTACTTACACTCTTATCTGGCTACCTGTAAATTATAGCTACCTGCATTACAAGCCTAATTCAATCATTGGTCCCTAAACACAAGGAAATAAGTGGTTTCTTGCAACATGTTTCCCAAGGCAGAAGTTATTCTGTCAGCAGCAGAAATAGTGATTGGATGATATGAAATTGTATTTCATTACTTGACTCAAAACATCTATAGTAAAATCCTGTGAAAAGTGCCTTATTGCACCCAAGTTTTCTTTGCTCTTGATGCAAGGTACTCCATCATACAGCTGTCAATGATAACACCAAAAGGCTGTGGCAGAGTTATCTTATACATTCATACAATCTTTATAATAGGGGCTGCCAGCATTCTGAATGGTATGTAACAGATATTGATTTGCACACCCAGGTGTGAATATTGTACTTTCCTTTTACCACCTTCCAGCTTGGAAATAAATGAGGTTCTACTTCTGTTTGTTGTTGCTCCTTTCCTCATTCCAGATGTTGTATCTTGCTTTTAGGTATGATAATTACACATCTAAAAGCTGAACACTCCTTGAGTGCTGTAAAAAAACAGCAGATTGCATGAAAGTGTTTTTGTCAATGGGGAAAAAATATCTTATGCAGTTCATAAATATCATTAAATCAATGCAAGTTTTCTTTTTTTTTTTTTTTTTTTTTAAAGAAAGGAAAAGAGAGGAAAGAAAGTGAGAGTGAAAGAAAGAAAAAAAAGAATGTACGAGAGAAAGAAAGAGGAAGAAAAAGAGGGAGAGAGAACAGGATTCTTGTTCTACTGCCCAGGCTA
>CAUYLG010029744.1:0-47077 GCA_963573385.1 Cacajao melanocephalus | reverse complement strand
TGCCTATTTTTATACCAGTACCATGCTGTTTTGGTGACTGTGGTATTTCAAGCTATACTATACTATATAGTATACTATACTATACTATAGTATAGCTTGAAATCCAGTAGTATGATGCTTCCAGATTTTGTTCTTTTTGCTTAGTCTTGCTTTGGCAATGTGGGCTCTTTTTTGGCTCCTTATGAATTTTAGGAAATAATTCTAAAACCCCAAGTGACTGAAAATAATTTGATCTTTCTTAGAGAATTACAGTAGGAAGCTCATTGCTGAGCCTTGCCACTAGAGGGAGGTAGCACATCCAAAATAAGCTATCTTTAGACCTGAAACACAAACCCTGAAAGATTGCTAATCGATTTGGTTCCTAGTTCTATGTAAAGGAGTTCACATATACAGTCACAAGAGGGAGCTGTTACAGCTGCAAATCCAAACTCTCCAGGGTGAGAGAGGTTGTCATTGAGTTGTACAAGGAATTTATGTTCATGCTTTTCATCACCTTGTACTTTATTATCTCTTTTTGAGTGTGTGCATAGCTTCAAAGACATGGGTAAGCCCCTTCCCAAATGCAAAGAAGAAGTGACTCCGACTGGGAAAAACAGAGACGTGATTAATACATAGCTCAATTTTAAATGGTGAAATATTTGTTGCTATAATGGACTGACAAACTTAGTTATTACAGCAGAGATAATGAGTAATTTTATTCCTTCCCATTCTTTAATAAGCATTTTTAAGAATAACTAGAAAAACCCCTTCACGGTTACTTCTACCTGTCTTATCAAATGACATCATTTCATTTCCCTCTCCAAATCTCTTCCCATTCTTCCTTTTTCCTTAGTGTCTTCAATGTATGTGACTCTTAGGCATCATGAAGATGAGAAAACATATTAAAGAGGAGCTCAAGTGGCATAGAGGTGGGGACCATTCAAGCCATTGGCTCCTGTCTCAGAACCAGAGGCACCAGCAATGTTTATCTAGAAGACACTTAGAACATCATTCTAGGAGCCAGTGTAGGAGACCTGAGTACCAGGAAACTTGGCTTTAACCTGAGCTCTAACTTTCTTCTTTCCTTTCACGCTTAGCACAGCAATATTATACAACTATGAAATTATTTTAGTTATATAAGTTGCAAGTAACATCTTTCATTGTGTTATCTGATTTTCAATATTGCTTATGGTAATTTTTTTTTTTTACCAGAAAGAAGTTTCTAACTTTTGAAATTAAATTATTCTACTGCTTCTAACACTTGCTCTAAAGATGTGGATAGAAATTCTCTTCTTTCTCTTACAGCACAGGGCTCACATAGACTTCTTGGAATAAAGGGCATTTCTTACCAGGTCAGTGGATTGTCAAACCACCAATTAATGGTGGGTTTTGTCTTTACCATAATAAGTGATGGGTAATCCCACTGTGGATCATTTTACTCCTTTAGAGTTTCAAACTTGAAAATGATCTCAATGGAAACTTTCTGAATTAAAGCTAGATTTAGGGAAAATATTTTTCCTCCCTTTTTAAAGTCTTGGGGTTTTTAAACTAACAAATAATAATTGTATTTTATCTTCTTTTAAAATTTATGTTTAAACCTGGGGGTAGGCTAAACCTAACCAGGAAGCTGCTCTATCTTTAGCTGACAATTGATGGGGAGCACTCAGATTGAAACCTGCCTGGTGTGGGATGTGCTATGGCTGCTGCTTTGTTTCCTGGCCCCCCCTCCCCCCCACCCCCGACCTAGTGTCTGGCACAGATTCTGAGTTCTGGGGCCTGGAACCTCAGTGTGCACTTGAACAATGAAGCTGGTGACAAGCATTACTGTACTCCTATCTTTGGGTAAGCGTTCTGGGCCTAAGAAAGGGTAGTTTTGTGGCTGATGATGAAGGAGAGTTATCTGCTGTCTCCACATTTTCCATGATGATTTACCAATTTCTGGAAAGAATCTGTGTCTATGTGTTTCTCGAGGGTGTCTGAGTGTCAGTGTGAGGGGCTGGTCATATCCACTACTCACAGAAGATTCCCCAGGTCTCACAGTTCTAAGGCTGTAAGGAGTTTTAGGGTCACTGAGCTCAAGGGTCATGGAAGATGGGAAATTTATTTTTGGCCTTGTGGCTCTGGTAGCTCAGGAACCAATAAATACCAGTAATATTTCTCTTGTCCTGTGCAACATATATAAAAATACTCAAGTATGGAATAGGGCAGGTAGGACAGCTCTGGAGTTATGGTGAGCCAAGAGTTCATGATCCAGAGCTAATTTGCTATTTTTCAATTCCGTAGGTATTATGGGCGATGCTAAGACCACACAGCCAAATTCAGTGGAAAGTAATGAAGAAGAGCCTGTACACTTGCCTTGTAACCACTCCACAATCAGTGGAGCTGATTACATACACTGGTATCGACAGCTTCCCTCCAAGGGTCCAGAGTATGTGATTCATGGTCTAACAAGCAATGTGAACCACAGAATGGCCTCTCTGACAATCGCAGAAGACAGAAAGTCCAGTACCTTGATCTTGCACCGTGCTACCTTGAGAGATGCTGCTGTGTACTACTGCATCTTGAGAGACCACAGTGGAACAGATGGGGCTGCACCTGTGCAATATCTCCCTGATTGTGGAAGAGAAGGCATCTAACGAGGCCACTGCACAAGAAGGATCAGAAGTTTAATAGAGGAATAAGAAAATTTAAAGAGAAAAGGGAAAAGAAGTGAAGAGGAGGTGGTAAGGAAATCAATAAGAGGATTAAAGGAATGAAGACACAGAGAAAGAACAGTTGAGAAGTACTGAAGAAAGGACTGAGAAGCTTGGTGAAGATATGAAGAATTGCATTTGGAATCCTGCAATCAAGAAGAAAGGAAATGAGAATTTTCCAGGGCACTTTCTTTTAATCATCTCTTGCTTTCCATGCAGATCTCACTATAAAAGAGAAGAACAACCATTTGGTTGTCCCAAAGTGTTTCTTCATCTAGCCCCAGGGAAGTGCCTGGGCTTTGCATATTATATCATATTAGTCCTTCCAACCTCTCAAAAATTGAAATAAATTTCAGAAAGTGGTTCGTTTGCCCTTAAGAAAAATTTGAAATTTTCCTTGTTACTTATCCACAGGACACATTCTTGGGATATAGATGATTTCTGGAAGGGAGCAAGAAAATGAATATTGATTTTCTTTTTTAAAATCTATGTTGAATATCTCTATTATTACACAAAAATACAGAAATCTTTTCTCATTGTAAAAGATTCAAGCTATTAAGTATGTGGAGTAAAACCTTAAAGACTCAAACTGTCTGTCTCCATCTCCATCCCATTTTCTCTTCACTTCCCACAATAATCCATTGTGACAGTTTGGAGTATGTCCTGATGATCATACTCCTTTTCATTTACATGGATACTCACATAAATATCTACCCAATTTTATTACATCAATTGGATCATACCATGTGTATTTGTCTGAAACTTGCTTTTATTTTTATTTAAAAATAGTTTTTTGAGATGTGTTCATACCAAGATATATGTGTATGTATGTGTATATGAACTGACCTTATTCTTTTCAATATCTACAAACATTCACAGTATGGTTACATAATAATTTTATTTACTTCACCTATAACATCTCTACATATTAAATATATATATACACATATGTGTGTGTGTTTGTGTATGTGTACATATTCCTTATAGAGTCCTAGAAGTGGAATTACTGGGTCAAAAGATATGCCTATTTTATATTTTTATAGATATTGAAAAGTTGCATTCCAAAATGGCTTTAACAATTTAACCTAAGATCAGGAATATGGCAAAAATATCTAATCTCACCACTTCTATTCAACATTGTCCTAGAGAATCTAACCAATGCAATGAGACAAAAGGAAAAAGGAAACAAGGCTTTACCTACTACAGACTTGTGAATTTTTCTTTTTTTGGAGCATGGAGAATGAGGGTTGGTATGCTATTTGAATTTTGCCCACAGATCTAATCTGGCATTTGCTTACTTTTGATACTTCTGTTCAATTTGTTTTCAAAAACTTAGAAGCTTTTTTTGGAATAATTTCAAGAGTTATTCCACATAACTTCTTCTAATAATGTAATGAGTAAATAGTAATTAATATATTCACCCAACAAATTAAATCCTTAATCTGTGCCAAATCCTATGTTGTACAATGAATAACATGGGCTTTGGGAACTGCCTTCAAACATGGGAAGAACAAGATACCATGGAAAAGAAAAGAAATATAATAATTGAGAAAACCACACAGAAATAATTCTAAAAACCTCAAAGTGACTGAAAATAATTCTATCTTTCTTAGAGAATTGTGCTAGGAAGCTCTTTGCTGAGCCTTGTCCCTAGAGGGAGGTAGCACATTCAAAATAATCTGTCTTTAGACCTGAAACACAAAACCCTGAAAGATTGCTAACTGACTTGGTAAAGGAAACCATATTTAACTTTTTTAAAAGTAACTATCATTTTGCAAACAATAGAATTGTCTGTGTAGCAAATCCTGTAGAAAAAAAAATTACTGTAACCAATAAATGAGTAAGAGAAAACTGCAAGATATAAGCTCAATATACAAAATAGTGCTGCTTCCATACAGTAACAATAAACAAGCAGAATTGAAATTTATATATATGCATATATATTTACGCATTTATATATGTATGCATATATATGCACAAAAAACTTTAAACAAAATTTTAGCAGACTGAATCTAACAATATGTAAAAAGGATAATACATAATGATGAAGTGAAGCTCATCTCAAGAATGCAATTTATATATATAAATTTTAATTCTGGGCCAGGTGTGGTGGCTCATGCCTGTAATCCCAGCACTTTGGGAGGCAGAGGAAGGTGGGCAGATTGAGGCCAGTGGTTCAAGACAAGAGTGGCCAACATGGCAAAACCCTGTCACTACTAAAAATAAAAAATTAGCTGTATGTGGTGGTGCACACCTGCAATCCCAGCTACTCAAGAGGCTGAGGCACAAGAAACGCTGGAACCTGGGAGGCAGAGGTTGCAGTGAGCCAAGATTATACCACTGTACTCCAGCCTGGGCGACAGAGTGAAACTCTGTCTCAAATAAATAAATAAATAAATAATAAATTTCAATTCTGGCATGTGTGTGTGTGTATTAATAAATTTGACAAAAGATGTGTAAGGCCTATACACCAAAAGATACAAAAAATTTCTGACATCAATTTAAGATCTAAATAAATGGAGTTATTGTGTTTGTGGATTAGAAGGCTCATATTAAGATTCTCTCTAAATTGATCTATAGATTCAATGTCATTCCAATCAAAATCCCAACAGAAATTTTCATAGAAATTGACAGGTGAGGGCTGGGCGCTGTGGCTCAAGCCTGTAATCCCAGCACTTTGGGAGGTTGAGGGTGGATTACCTGAGGTCAGGAGTTCAAGACCAGTCTGACCAACATGGAGAAATGCCATCTCTACTAAAAATACAAAATTAGCTGGGTGTGGTGGTGCATGCCTGTAATCCCAGCTACTTGAGAGGCTGAGGCAGGAGAATCACTTGAACCTGGGAGGTGGAGGTTGTGGTGAGCCGAGATCACACCATTGCACTCCAGCCTGGGCAACAAGAGTAAAACTCCAACTCAAAAAAAAAAAAAAAAAGATGAAATTGACAAGTGGGTCTAAGATTTATATGAAAATGCCAAGAGACTATAATGACAAAAAAAATTCTTTTTAAAAAATTTGAGGAACTTACACTACTAATATCTTTATAGTAACAATAATCAAGAAACTATGATATTGATATAAAGATAGACAAATAGAACATTGGCACACAATAAAGGGTCCAATAATAGGCCAACAGATACATGGTCAGTTGATTTTCAACAAAAATACCACAACTAGTTGTTATGAATTGAATATTTGTGTTCTCCCATCATGTGAGGACACCATGAGAAGACTGCCGTTTGAATCAGGAAGCAGGCCCTCACCAGGCACCAGATTTTCCAGCACCTTGATCTTGTGCTTCCCAGCCTCCAGAACTGTGAGAAATAAGTTTCCACTGTTTTAGCCACACAGTCTATGGTATTTTGTTATGGCAGCTCAAGCTAACAAATACAATCTCAAAATAAATAGGTTGAAAGAAACCAGATGACAGAAAGTAGGTACTGTATGATTCTGTTTACATAAAACTCTAGAAAATATATATTAAGAGAAAGTCGACTCTAGATAACCTGGGGTTGAATAGGGGTTGGGATGATGTACTGGAAAGGTATACAGAAAGGATTAACAAGGAACTCAAGGAATAGGGCCACAAGGGAACATTGGGGAGTGGTGCATATGTTCTTTATCTTGATTGTGACGATGATTTCATATTTCTATGACCATGTCAAAAATGATTAGATTGGACCTTGCAAACATATGTAATTTATTATATGCAAAGTGTACCTCAGAAAAGTAGTTTTTAAGAAGGGTCAAAACAGAAGCAGAGATAAATGTTGAAAAATAATCACTCTGTATTACACAGAATATAATTTTTTACTTTCTCTTAATTATAGAGGGCAAACTTTCTCAAGCATGCAAGGGTATCATATGTTATGAGATTATATTTTCTTTATCTCATAAGTATCATATTTTATTGCAGTAAACAGATCTATGTCATATATAAATTAACTCCAGGAAACCTGTCCATCATTCAGCATTTCTCAGTCTGGCCAAAGAGTGGCAGTGTTAAAAAAAAAAAAAAGTATTTGAGTAAGTTTGTGCAGTGCTGAACAAATAGGAATCTAGATATGGCTTCTGATTGGTGCAATCTCCTGCACCAATAAGTAAAGTAATTTCTGCTGGGGAAGCCCATTCAGTAAAATTTGATTTAGCTGTGTTTTCTAGGTAGCTAAGGGATGGAGACTGTTCTGCAAGTACTCCTAGGCATATTGGGGTTCCAAGTAGCCTGTGAGTATGTGGCTAGTCTGGGAGAGTTGTCAGATGATGACAGCATCCTGATAGCAAGAACTGAGTCATCTTCTGTCCTGGGAAGGCCCTTTTGAGAGCCAGATATGTGCTGGGAAAAAAAAGGACAATACTTTGTTTTGATGTGATGATTCTGCTGCCTAGGGGGTGTTGGGAGCGGGGAGAGAAACATCATCCCTACTATGACCATGAAAATCTTATGAAGGTCTTCTGTATTTTCTTTACATTGTGTTTTTGAACAGGGGTCAGTAGCCAAGAACTGGAACAGAGTCCTCAGTCCTTGATCATCCAAGAGGGAAAGAATCTCACCATAAACTGCAGGTCATCAAAGACATTATATGCCTTACACTGGTACAAGCAAAAGTATGGTGAAGGACTTATCTTCTTGATGATGCTACAGAAAGGTGGGGAAGAGAAAAGTCATGAAAAAATAACTGCCAAGTTGGATGAAAAAAAGCAGCAAAGTTCCCTGCATACCACAGCCTCCCAGCCAAGCCACACAGGCATCTACCTTTGTGGAGCAGATGCACAGTGATCTCCAGGGCTCTATCAGCTGTCTTCAAACCTGCAGCTGGGCCACAGATGCTCTCCTGACATGGGGCTCCTGAGATGTGGCTGGGACCTTTGCCAAGACAAGAAAGCTGAGAACATTGCAATTGTCTTACTGAAAAAAAAAATGGGGAGGAGGGTAGGAATGATACAAGGGGGAGCTATATCATTAATCCCAAATTTAATTTGACTTTATTGTCTGGTAATTATGTTACTTTTTAGTAGGTAGAACATCCAACTGGAATGAGAATAACATGAATTTCAGTGATTCATGCAAGAACTATGCATGAATATTGTGTCCCTGTTGTGCCAAGGAACTTCTTTCCCTTTGCTATTTATCCAACCTTGTAAATAAAAAGAAATTGTACGTTGTTTGTTAAATTCTTTATCACATATTAACACTGTACCAAGGGTATGAAAATATCCATACTGCAGAATCATAGGCAATACTTTTTCTAAGTTTGTGTAGTGTAGATATTAAAAAAAGACAAATGTTTAGATAAATAAGAGATAGATAGATTATAGGTAGCTAGATTATTAGATAGATAGATAGATACATACATACATACATACATACATAGACAGTAGGTAGATTGGATAGCTAGGGGAAGAGAGAGAGAGAGAGCCAGAGAGAAGGGAATATATTAAGAAATATCTAATTCAGTCTTAGACTGGCCTCCACTTCTCTTCTCACTGTGCTTTTATTCATATTCTGTTTTCTGTATTTTTCTGGTCACTCCAAATCAGCTTAAAGGGATGTTCCCCAGTTACCCTAGTATGAAATGGTCAAGATCTTAACCTTCATCATCCACTCCACATCAGAATAGTGCTGGCCCAAAGTGGGTATTTAAAAGTATTAAACTGATACTGAATAACTGAAAAGATTATAGGTCAGAGAGAAATAATTCACATGTTTCTTAAAAGCTATATGATGTTGACCAATAATTTTAAGTTTCCAAGTCTCTATTTCCCTTCTGTAAAGTTGATAGAATCATATTATTTTATTCTTATGGTTCTTATTAGGATGAAGTAAGGTTATAGATTACATACATTAAGTATATGGTATATTGTAAGCCCTCAATATTTGAAATACTATTTTTTACTATTAATCAAACAATAATCACAAGTCAAAATTCTTGGGTAAAAGTAGGGAGGTTGATCAACATGATATGGCTCCAACCTAAGTAGGAGGTTGTTTTATTCTTTAAATTTAAAAAAGGAAGGAGGAATATAATGGTCTCCCATCCTCAGAAATGGCCTAGTGACCTGGTTTCAAAAGAAATTGCATGCAGAATGGGTCATTTGTGTTGGCCAAAGTCAGGGAAGATTTTAAAAAATCAAATAGAGTTAGACTATTTTCTGTTTTAAATAAATGCTACCTATACCACCCACTGGATGAAAAGTTTGCTAAAATAACCAGGAAAGAGCAAAAAGAAAGAAGTCCATGAAAGAATATGTTTGGCAGCTTTTATTAAAAAGGAAAAATAAAACCATTTAAGAGAAAATCTGCAGAATTTATTAACAGTATATTTTATCTAAAGGAAACTCCAGAGGTGGATGAAAAGGATGAGGGCCTGGATTATACTGCACCTACCACCTGCGTGGTTGTGCTCAAAGAGCAGAACCTCTTTGGACTGGTTTCTAAGTTTCAAAATAAAGATGATGTATTATCCATCAGTCTCACTGTATTTTATTAATTGAAACACCACATGTGAAACAGAAGACTCTAATGCAAATGTAAAGAGATTTGTTACTAAAACCTTAGGTCAAGTTTTGGATGTTCTCAAAGGGCAATGGCAGGAATGAGAATGGAGAAGATGTTCTATCCTCAGTGAGTTGTAGGACTTAGAGAAAGCCTCAAGGGCTGCCATGTGTTTTATCATGTCCTGAGAAATAGGTTTACAGCTATTAGCACCTTCTTACTGTGCTAATTCATTCTGATACCTCCAGCAGTTTGTGTGGGTGGGCATGTAGGGGGAAACAAAGGGTTTTCCACTCTCAACAACCACATGCCTCACCTGTTCTTGCTGCCTGCAAGCCATGGCCACATGCAATTGACTCTCACCTCCCAAATAGCTTCAATAGAAGCAAATCATATTCAACAGCTTTTGTGGCAGAGCTCATCTTGCAGACTTTTGTAAAACTTGTTTTATCATATTGGCTTTGATAAAAGTTCTGAACCTCGGGCCACTTGTAGCAGAATTTGGACATATGAAAAATCTGCCTTTAGTCTTTTGCAATTCCTGCACTGTTGCCTCCCACCTATTCTAGTGCTCCTGTTTGTTACCCAGCCCTCAGTGGTATCCTGTGACCTTTTAATACTCTGTTAGCCTGCCCAAAGCCTGATATTTCTAGTCACTGAATTGCTTTCCAGAATCTTCTCCCACACGATTGAGTCCATATATATCTCTCCACTCAATCTCTAAAATAAAGTGGTTTATAGCCTAACTTACATCTCAATAAAATGTCCTAGGTTAGGCCTCTCTGGACTGTTTGTATTTGAAAAAGAGATGTTAGAGGAGATTCCAGGAAACTCTCCTCAAATGATATATTCTCAGTTAACAGTGACAGTAGGATAGAAAAGATGTTTTTATCGTAAAACACTGTTTCCCACACTTCTCAGCCATAGTAAACTGATTTTCAGAGAAGTTAAAACTTGTTCAAAGTCATGCAATTAAGAAGTGGCAGAGACGTGGTATTTTTTTTGTGATAGAATTCTTTCCCTTTCCCTGTCTGTTGAAGGGTCTGCATTTAGTCATTTCTTTAAATTATTTTCAGTTTCTTTCCCTTCTTCCTCACAAAGGGCACTAAAGGTCATGGTAATGTAGGATCATTTGAATCATGTTATGATCTTCCTAATATGAATGACTCTTGGCTTTTCCAGTTAGCAGGTAGTGGTCCATTATGCTGTGTTTATATTTTCTGCATCTATGATGATATAAAGAAAGTAACCAAAAGACTGTTACTTACTTGCCCCATGACTCCTGTTACATAGTCTTTAAACCTCAGTTTCTCATAGAAAAATGAAGAAAATAGTATCTGCCATTCTATTGCTTTTTACTGTATTAAATGTAAATGTATATTGTTCTTTAAATGTTATGTATTATGTCCATTCATTACAATAATTGTTATGTAAATGACATCTATCTGATAATGGATGCAACATATTTTTCTATTAACTGCATATACAGTAAAAATACAGTATAGAAGATTTTAAAATGACCTATGTGTCTATTTTTGTATCAGTGCCGTGCTGTTTGGGTTACTATAGCCTTGTAGTATAGTTTGGAGTCAGGTGATGTGACACCTCCAGCTTCGTTCCTTTTGCTTAGGATTGCTTTGGCTATTTAGGCTTTTTGTATCATATTAATTTTAGATTGTTTTTTCAAATTCTGTAAAAATGATGCTGGTAATTTGATAGGAATTACATTGTATCTGTATGTTGCTTTGGGTAGTAATTTTAATGATATTGATTCCTCCAATCCATGAGCGTGAGCTATTTTTTGATTTGTTGTATCATCTATGATTCCTTTCATCTGTGCTTTGTAGTTTTCCTTGTAGACATCTTTCATCTCTTTGGTTAAATGTATTCCTAAGTATTTTATTATTTGTGTGTGTGGCTATCATAAATGGGATTGGGTTCTTGATTTCTTTCTCAGCTTGGTTGTTATTGGTGTATATAAATGCATCTTACTGAAGTAATTTATCAAGTCTAGGCATCTTTCAGAAGACTCATTAGGGTTTTCTAGGTATAAGATCATGTCATCAGTGAACAGATATTATTTTACTTCCTTTTTAAAATTTGGATGCCTTTTATTTTTTCTTTTGCCTGATTGCTCTGCCTAGGATGTATGGTACTATGTTGAATAGGAGCGGCGAGAGTGGGCAACCTCATCTGGTTCCTGTTCTTAGGGGAAATGCTTTCAACTTTTCCCCATTGGGTATGATGTCATGGATGGCTTTTACTTGTCATAGATGTTTTTTATTATTTTGAGATATGTTCCTTTGATGCCTAGTTTGTTGAGGGTTTCTATCATAAAAGAATGTTGGATTTTTATTGAATGCTTTTTCCACATCTATTGAGATGATCACATGGTTTTTGTTTTTAATTCTGTTTACCAGGTGAATTACATTTATTGATTTGCATATTTTGAACATAGACCAGTGGAACAGAATAGAGAACCCAGAAATAAAACCATATATGTACAACCAACTGATCTCTGACAAAGTCAACAAAAATACACAATGAGGAAAGGACATCCAATTCAATAAACAGTGCTGGAAAAACTGGATAGCCATATACAGAAGAATGAAACAGGATGCATATCTCTCACCATATACAACAATTAAGTCCAGATAAAATAAATACTTACATAGAAGACCTGAAACTATAAAAATCCTGGAAGAAAAACTAGGAAAAACTCTTCTGGACATTGGCCTAGGGAAAAATTTATGACTAAGATCTCAAAAGCGAATGCAATGGAAGCAAAAATAGACAAGTAAGATTTAATTAAACTAAATAGCTTCTACACGCAAAAGAAATAATCAACAGAATAAACAACCTACAGGATGAGAGAACATGTTTTCAAACTGTCATCCAACAAAGGACTAATATCCTGAATCTATTAAAAAAAAGAAACTCAGACAATTCAACAAGAAAAAAAAAACCCATTAAAAAATGAGCAAGGGACATGAACAGACATTTCTCATAAGAAGACATACAAACAACCAGCAGGCATATGAGAAAATGCTCAATATCACTAATCATCAGAGAAATGTACATCAAAACCACAATAAGATACCATCTCACACCAGTCAGAATGGCTATTCAGAATGGCTACTATTAAAAAGTCAAAACACAAACAGATGTTGGCAAGAATATGGAAAAAAAGAGAATGCTTATACTCTCTTGGTGGGAATGTAAATTAGTACAACATCTATGAAAAACAGTATGGAGACTACTCAAAGGACTACAAATAGAACTGCCATTCTACCTAGCAACACCACTGCTACCCAAAGTACTGCAAATAGAACTAACACTCAACCCAGCAGCACCAGTACCACCCAAAGGAAACAAAATTGTTATATCAAAAAGACACCTGCTCTTGTGTATTTATGAAAGCACTATTTAAAATAGTAAAGTCATGAAATTAACCTAAGTGTCCATCAATGTATGATCATATAAAGAAAATGTGGTATATTTATACCATGGAATACTATGCAATCATAAAAAAGAATAAAACCGTGTATTTTGCAGCAACATGGATGGAGCTGAAGGCTGTTATCCTATGTGGAATCACTAAAAAACAGAAAATAAAATACGGCATGGTCTCACTTATAACTGGGAGCTAAACAATGGGTATACATGGGCATACAAAGGGAAATAATAGGCAGTGGAGATTCCAAAGTGTGGAATGATGAGAGTTAAAAGCTACCGATTCAGTACAATGTTTGTCATTCAGGTGATGAGCACACTAGAATCCCAAACCTCACCATTATGCAATATATCCATATAACAAACCTGCACACAAACGCCCTGTATCTTAATAATAATAATAAAGATTACAATTGTATGCTTATGTAACACACTTACAATGAATGGAGCTTGCAGAACTGGAAGGTGGTCTGTGTAATTCAGCAAGTGAGTAAGGGGTCAGTGAATATAAAAGCCTAGGACAATATTATACACTACTATAGACTTCATAAACACCATATACTTAGGCTACAGTAAATTTATTAACAATAATTTTATTTTCTCAACAATAAATAAACCTTACTACTTTACTGTAGCTTTTTACTTTACAAATTTTTAATTTTTTAACTTTTCATCTCTTTTGTAATAGCTTGAAACACAAACACGTTGTAGAGCTATACAAAAAGATTTTCTTTTTAATATCCTTATTCTATAAGCTTTTTTCTATTTCTAATTTTTTTCTATTATTTAAACTTCTGTACTAAAAACTAAGACACAAACACACATGTTAGCCTAGGCCTACACAGAGTCAGGATCATCAGTATCACTATCTTCCACCTGCACATCCTGTCCCGCTGGAAAGTCTTCAGGGGCAATAACATGCATCAGCTGTCATCTCCTATGATAACAATGTCTTTTTCTGTAATACCTCCTGAAGGACCTGCCTGAGGCTATTTTACAGTTAATTTTTTTATAAGTAGAAGGAATATACTCTAAAATAACTTAAAAGTATAGAAGAGTAAATACACAAACAGGTATTACTGTTTATTATTATTAAGTACTATCAACTGCACATAATTGTATGTACTATACTTTTACATGATCAGCAGCATAGTAGGTTTGTTTACACCAACGTGACCACAAACATGCAAGTAATGCATTTGTGCTATGATTTTACAATGGCTATAATGTCACTAGGTGATAGCAATTTTTCAGCTCCATTATAATCTTATGGAAACACTGTCATAAATTGTTGATGGAAACATCATTATATGGTGCATGGTTGTATAATAAAACCTGTTCCAATTTGGATAATTGATCAGAGACACCAATAGACACCATGTAATCAAGATGTGTAGATCCAATGTCAGCCTTCTAGACACAAATGAAACTACACCCAACTTAGCCCAAGAACACTTTCTAAAGCAAGAAGTTCCAGTTCCCCAATCTGTGGGAACAAGGAGAACCACAATAAGCATAGAAGAAAATCGTTATCTCTGAACTTGTCAGAAGAAAAATCCCATCAAGGAATGTTTTTGAGAACTTGAATTCTAGGGAAGCCCATTGGAGGCCACAGCCACTCCAGAAACACAGGCCACTGCTTCCTGACATGTGGTAAGGCCACATCTCCACTCACTTTCTGTCAGTAGGTGTCACGTGAACAAATTTTCTCATGGTCCTGGCCAGTCACCTGGAGAGTGGAGGCATGTCTTGCTTTGCATATGCCTCTGTCAAAATGCATATCATACAATTATGTTATGGATTGAATGTCTTAGGTGTTACAGAGTAGTTGTCATGGAGTGAACATTTGTGTATCCTCCAAAGCACACTCCCTCTATCTGTCTTTCTCTCGCTCTCTCATACACACACACACAAACACACATACAAACACACACACACACACACACACTCCAAGGAAAGGCCATGTGATACCTTGATTTTAAACTTCCAGCCTCCAGAACTGTGAGATAATAAATTTTTCTTGGTTAAGCCACCCAGTGAGTGGTATATTGTTATGGCAGCTCAAGCAGACTAACACAATATGTTATTCTGCTCCTGACCCCACTTAGTGAGCTAGACCTTCCATGGTTCCCACATCTCTCCCAGGACACACTGCATGCAGCCTGGAGCTATGTCATTTTTCAGTACTTAAAAGTAGTGCCCTCCTATATTTACTTGTTGTTTGTTTTCTTGGAGTGCCTGGTAGGTATCTTCCTTCTCTTTGAACTGTAAATAGAAACAATCCTTCTTTTCAAAGTAGAATTTTCTTTCTGAGCAAGCTCATTAGAATAATTTCCTACCATTGATCTTCTGGCATGGCAATTTCAATCAAAAAATCATTTGAATAATTATGTTATAATACACAGCAACTGTATTTCTTAGGTTAGCATAGTTTGCAAACAAAAGACATATGTTTTCCTAATAACCTCAGTGTGTGTGTGTGTGTTTTTTAAATTCCCTACAAATCACTGCTAACAGCCAAGGAAAGCGAGGTTGTATTCTTAAAGGCCTGGGAGATATAGTCCCCTATGTGTATATAAAATTTGTTTGAAATCTCATGTATTATATTTAAAATCCATGTTACTTTCTATTATGTAATATATTCTCATTTCTTTCAATATACAAAAAAATACTTTAAATTGATCAATAAATATATGTCATGTTTATCCCAGAGCTTAATGTCACCCTTCATACATTCCTACAGTACTACTTGGCTTATTCACCTTTAGGAGATAGAAATGTATTGCCAGTATCCTCGAGGAAATAGGGACACTTTCAAGGCTGAGACAGCAGGGCTCATGAAGAACTGGAACACTATAAACCATTGCTGAGACTGCAACAGCAACCATAATGACCACAAGGAGGCAACAGATCTAATGATATGGAAAGCCACGCCCTTTAGAAATTGGTGAGCCCCTGCAGCTGTCACCTCTGTGCCTCCCACATGCCATTAAGAGAATATAGAATTAATGCATTTTTTTATCTGAATGAAGGTGTTTTGCTTTCTGTTTACTGGTTTTTTTTTTCCAAAAAAAAAGGTATTTTTTCAATAAAAGCTTGCAGAGAGATTAAAAAGAAAAAAAAGCAACATAAGATTATCTGCATTTTTATTTGGCAGAGAGCAGCAATTCATTTTAGGAAACGTACCGCCATATAATAGGAATAGAGAAGGTAAGAAAGGTAAATACAGACACAGAAGTAAGTCATGGGCAAAACTAAACAACTAAGAAAAAAATTGCAATGAAATTAAAAGGAGAAAGATGCCCGGGGAGGCAGAAATAGATTTTCCTGCCCTCCTAAGTCTAAAGGGCACAATGAGATACAAAATACAAATGCCCGTAGATGGCAGAAGTTATTTACCTAAATCAGGATTGAAGCTTCATAGCATTCCTCATGCTCTCCTTCAAGCTATCCTCATGGCATAGCTTAGGCACTCGGCCCAGATTCTAGGCATTTGAAAGTCCAAGTTGCAGAATCAATTTTAATCTTTAAAACCAAACCTCTTCAAAATTCCATTCCATAAAAGTGAGGTTTGCTACTACTTAAAGTTTTATTTGTTTCTTAAAGAAAAGCCAGAATGTTCCTACCACTGTGTTGATAAGCAAAGGTAACGTTGCCTCTATCAGGGTCTTTTTCTCTTTTATTTATATCTCTGCATTTTATGTTAAGGGATTTTTAATGTCTAATAATCCTGAGATGCTAATTCATATTTAGTAGGATATAAATCTGAGATTCCAGCAAAGGAAAATGGCTCCAGTTCCTGTTTTTAAATATTTCTTCACTTCACTCTCAACTAAGCCTGATAACTCAGAATTTCATGTTATTTATTCAATATCTTCAGAAAAATAGTCTTTTTTCCCCAAAAGTGGTTGGAAAGGAGTGGGCGCCTGACTTTTCCAGGTCAAATGGGAAATCTGAGGGTATAACTGCAATTTATTCAATTGTACTTTGTATTTTCTATATAAAATCTCCTACCCCTACCCTCTCTCTAATCTTCTGAGGTACCCGGTATCCTGCTTACTGAGATTTTTTGTGCACCTGAATTTATATTGGCATTTGCTTCTGTGGGTCTTTAGAATTTGTTTTCTCCAGTTCATTTAAGTCAGTTACCACTTGTTCAATCACTTGCACTTCCCAAAACATCTCACTTGCTGTTATCCTTTGCCTGTTCTATGTGTCCTTTGGGGTTCATAACTTTTTAAAACATTTTTACTCTCATTTCACCAGGTACACAGAAAGGAACAGAGAAGAAATATGTTTCCAATTCATCATACTTAATTATCAGTCTAGCCTTCACTGATTTTTCAGAGTGATTATAAGGTACCCAGGGGTAGAGTTCCCATCTGTCTTGTTCATGTCTCTGTATTTCTCTAAAACATGGTGAGTACTCATTAAATGTGTTCATCAAATGAAATGGAAAAATAGGAAGAAACTAAAAAAGTGACACAAAAGGATAAAAATCTAGCATTTCACCATAGGGGGGCAGTGTCTCTATTCATAGCTGTTAGCTCAAAACCTTGGGAAAACATCTGGTAAGAGATCCGATTGGCTGACATCTGGAACAGAGATTTTAACTTCAAGATAGTGTTTTTAGTGTTATCTAAGCCTAGGGGAGTTTCTTGAAGCAAAAAACAAACAAAAGAAAAAACCCATTCAGGAAATAATTCTTTGCTGATAAGGATGCTCCTTGAACATTTATTAATAATCCTCTGGATGCAGCTGACATGTGAGTCTCGGGAGTTTCTGACACTTTCATAGAAAATTCTAAAGGGGAGGAAATTCTGTGAGGACAGAAGGTGAGGCTTTATCTGAAACTATGAAAAGAGGAAAACAGAAAAAGAAAAGCTAGAAAAGGAGGAAGGAAAGGAAAGACACAGAGGCAGGGCTGGGAAGTTTGGGGATATAGTGTCTATCACAGCTCTGAAAAAGGTGATCTAAAGATAACCTTAACCACCTTCTTTTCTCTTTCTAAACAGGGGTCAGTGGTCAACAGCTGAATCAGAGTCCTCAGTCTATGTCTATCCAGGAAGGAGAGGATGTCTCTATGAACTGCACTTCTTCAAGTACATTTAACACCTTGCTATGGTACAAGCAGGACGCTGGGGAAGGTCCTGTCCTCTTGATAACCTTATATAAGGGTGGTGAATTGACCAGGAATGGGAGACTGACTGCTCAGTTTGGTATAACCAGAAAGGACAGCCTCCTGAATATCTCAGCCTCTGCCTGGTGATGTAGGCACCTACTTCTGCACCTGCAGCCTGTACTCAAACTTGCAGCTGGGACTGCAGTCTCTATGCTGCCTTCAGCGCTTAGTCCTCTTGGCATGAAATGTGATCATGCATGCCACCTATGACCCTGTTATTACATTACTCTGTTATTCCAACTCTCCTTTATCCAAGGATTTGTTCCTCCAAAGATTGTGCTCTTTGCTTGATGAACTTGCCCCTGTCGATTCATTTTTATGTATGTAATAGATTTTCTTTGTTATTTCTGTCAAGATATGAGGAGAACTGATCAACACACGATTACAGAATATTTTAATAAATATCTCTTAAAATGGATTGATATCAATAAAGAAAAAATGAGAGTCCAGAAATAAATCCATAAGTCTATGGCCAATTTATTCTAACAAGGCCATTCAATGGGAAAAGAACAGTCTTTTCAATAAGTGGTGCTGGGACCACTGGACAGCCACAGTTGGCTCTCTACCTTGCACATGTACAAAAGTTAACTCAAATGGATTAAAGATTTAAATATAAGATCTAGAAGTACAAATGCTTAGATGGAAACATAGCTGTAAATCTTGCTGACCTTGGACTATGCAACAGTCTCTTACATACAACACCAAAAAAAGCAACCAAAGGAAAAATAAATTAGGCTTTATCATAATTAAAATATTTGTCCATCAAAATTCACAAGATTTACCACAAAGGAAAATGAAAATATAACCCACATAATAGAAGAATATATTTGCAAGCCATGTATATCTGATAAGGATCTAATATCAATAATATATTTTTAAACCCCCACAACTTGACAATAAGACAAATGCCAATTTTAAAATGGTCAAATGATTTAAACAGTCATTGCTCCAAAGAAGACACACACATGGCTAAAAAGCGTGTAAAAAGATTCTCAACATCATTATTCATTGGGAAAATGCAAATTAAAACCACAATGAGCTGCCACATCACAGCCGGTAGGATGTTCATAATTTTTAGAAAGGGAAGAAGGAGAAATGGAAAATTATGTGTTGGTAAGGATGTGGGGAAATTGGAATCCTCATCTGCCACTGGTAGGAATGTTAAATGCTACAGACACATTAGAAAATAGTTCGGCAGTTTCTCAAATGACCAAACACAGAATTACCATTTGACCCAGCAATTGCAGTCCTAGACATCTACTTAAGAGGTCTAAGATATGATTTATTTCATTGGCCAGAACCACATCATATGGCCAGCACTAATTGCAAGGGAGGCTGAGGAAGGGAGCATTTAATTTGTCTAGCCCCTTTCTGAGACATGAAAGATGTCAATTGCAGATAAGTGTTGGGTTAACAATCCAAAAACATCTGCCACATCATGCTAGGTCCTCATTCCCCAGAAAAGATTCTGATGATACATCTTGATATTCTTATTACTGTTATTATCCTAACAGCATGTGCCAAAGGAAGCTGAAGTCTGTTAAGAGCTCTACAGAGCTGTTCAAATGTAGTATTGGTTTTGCTCCAAAAAATATACTGTAGGTTTTTTTCCTTGCAAGTGTCCTGTGGGAAATCAGTATCTCTCAAGAGGCACCAGCTGATGTTCCAGAGGGAAGATGGTCCACTGCCCCTGACAGTGATATGGGCAGTTCCAGGCAGTTCTTAAAGCTAATAGCTTTAATGTCTCACAGAGATCATCATGTTCTTAAAAGTCAATATGGAATTCACTTCCCTCTCCCTGAGGAGCAGTCCCCTGAAAACCCAGCACAATATTTCAATGGGTCTCACGTGTGTATATGACATAAGCCTCAAAATCCTAGGAATGTTTTAATTGAGGTAATACTTTTACAGGTATTTATAGGATCTGGATCACAATTATTTTCTTAGGAACTTAAAAAATGGGTATTAGCTAACCACAGATAACCGTGTTTTCTTCTCCCTTCCCCATTCAGCTGTGTGTAGGCAAATCTACCATCCGAACTTTCTCGGTTTTGAAGCTATAGATTATTTTATAGCAGGCTTTCTATTTTATTTTATTTTTAACTTTTATTTTAGGTTCAGGAGTACATATGAAGTTTATTAGGTAGGTAATCTGCATGGCAGATTTGGTTTGGTGTACAGATTATTTCATCACCCAGGTAATAATACCTGCTAGGTTTTTCAATACTCACCTTCCTCTCACCCTTCATCCTCAAGAAGGCCTGGGTGTCTGTTGTTCCCTTCTTTGTGTCCATGTGTACTCAAGGTTCAGCTCCCACATATAAGTGAGAACATGTGGTATTTGGTTTTCTGTTCCTGTGTTAATTTGTTTAGAATAATGGCCTTCAGCTCCATCCATGGTGCTGCAAAAGACATGATCTCATTCTTTCTTATGGCTGTGTAGCATTCCATTGTGTATATGTACCACATTTTCTTTATTCAGTCTACCATTCTTGGGCATTTAGATTGACACCATGTCTTTGCTATTGTTAATAGTGCTGCCATGAACATATGTGTGTATGTGTCTTTATGGTAGAACAATTTATATCCCTTTATGGTAGAATAATTTATATATATACCTTTGGGTATATACCCAACAATAGGATTGCTGTGTCAAATAATAATTCTATAGAAGGCTTTTTAAAGTGTAGGCTAGTACTGAAAGTAAAGATTGCCCTATTCGTTTCTGTATGCACTTCTGTTCTTGGCACAAAGAAGACAGTCAATTAAAAATGTTACATGAGAGGCTGAGTGTGTGAGTGTGGCAACTCATGCCTGTAACCTCAGCACTTTGGGATGCCGAGGTGGGTGGATCACAAGATCAGGAGATTGAGACCATCCTGGCCAACATGGTGAAACCCATTCTCTACTGAAAGAAAAAAAAAAAAGTTGCTGGGCTTGGTGATGCATACCTGTGGTCCCAAATACTCAGGAGGCTAAGGCAGGAGAATTACTTGAACCTGCAAGGCAGAGGTTGCAGTGAGCCAAGATTGCACCGCTGGACTCCTGCCTGGCGATGGAGCAAGATTCTGTCTAAAAAAAAAAAATTATGTGAATTAAGGTGCAAGATGGTAATTAACTCACATATGTGCCTCTGTGCCACCCAGAAATGCAAAAGGAAACTTATAACCAAAAAACAGTGGATAAAATTATCTGACCTTCATGGGAACAGTACAAACTGTATTCATAAACAGTAACAGAACATGGCATTAGTTACTTTATTGTAATGTCAGATCATCAGTCTCTTACTTCATGTTTCTGGGTTTTGTTTCTTGCTTAAGATCTAGAGAATTAGGCCAAATTATCATTGCCACAAAAAAAGTAGTCTTGGAAACCAAGTGATCCATTACTTCATCTCTACTGGGCAATTCAGCTTTTCTGGAATACAAATATGTTTGTCTTCACCTTGAGATCTGAACTTTCTAATTAGTAATTCTTTTTCTTAGTGATCATAAAGATCAAGCAAGAAACTACTAGTCTTCCTAGACTTGGACACTACCTACATAGATTATATGTATTTTACTAAAAATAGACATTCCTAGACGATGACAAGAAAACTATGTAATAACATTTATGGAATGGAATGCAACCAAAGCTATACTCCAAACTATAGAAAACCAAACTATTCTAACAAATATATGCCAAATGTTCAGAGGCTTAATGAACAAAGTTTATTTGTCTTTCTTGTGAAAATCTGGAGCAGATATTCCAGTTCAGCAGATGACTCTGCCTTACATGATCTTTGAGGAACTGAGGTTATTCTCATTTGGGGACTCTGCTATTTCTCAGAGACTTGCCTTCATATGCAGGGTCATGGCCTGGCTATGCCAGGTTTCAGTTAGTGAGGAGATGGAAGCATAGGTATGGAGCAGGCATGACCACTCCCTTAAGAATCCTGAACAAGAAATAATAGAATTACTGACTCCTAGAATTATGGACAGCTTTGGGTAGCCTGTCCTTCAATAGTGAGACAATTTTGGAAGTAACTACCGTCATTTGTAAAACATGTGGACACAAGTCTTCAGCTATTCTGCACCAGCTCACAAGATGGCAGTGTTCTCTTTTGAATGACTCCCATGGGTGATGGAGTGGGAGGGATTTGAATTTGAATAGAACCAAATGACACTTTTTAAAAAAATAGTTGGCTGAATAGCCAAATCGCTGTTTCCCTTTTTCTGAGTGTGTGTGTGTGTGTGTGTGTGTGTGTGTGTGTGCACGCATGTGTGCTCATACACATGCACACACTAGGGGTGGAGTGATGGTTCAGAAAGAAAAGGAAGCCCTTAGGGCAGTGAATCACACTTTGCCCAGGAAAACACACTTGATAATTGAAGGATGATGAAGTGTCCACAGGCTTCACTAGTGATCTTTTGGCTTCAACTAAGCTGTAAGTAGGGTTACTACGAAGAATCGGGGCAACCAGGAAACCTGAGGACTGAACCTCAGAACACTAAGAGGGTAAAGCAGACTTCATTCTGACTTATTTGGGAGCCCTGTGGTTTCAATGGTGAATAATTATTACATTCTTCTTCACAGGGGTGAGCAGTGAAGACAAGGTGGTACAAAGCCCTCCATCTCTGGTTGTCCATGAGGAAGACAGTATAACTCTCAACTGCAGTTATGAAGCAGCTAACTTTCAAAGCCTACTATGGTACAAGCAGGAAAAGAAAGCACCCACATTTCTATTTATGCTAACTTCAAGTGGAATTGAAAAGAAGTCAGGAGGCTTAAGTAGCATATTATATAAGAAAGAACGTTTCAGCATCCTGAACATCACAGCCACCCAGACCAGAGACTCGGCCACCTACCTCTGTGCTGTGGAGGCACAGTGCTCTCCAGTCACCTGCAGCCTGTACTCAAATTCTACAGCTGAGGCTCTGCAACCATAAGATGGAGAACTTGCTATGTTGAGCAAGCCCTCAAAAAAAAAAAACTATAAGGAAAAGCAGTTATTGGTCAAGAGTTTTGTGCCCACGTTGACAATTACTTTTGCAGTTTACTGAGTCCTAACTCAGATGAGTCTTATCACTGCATTCACTACCTTCTCTGTGATTTTTCTATGGAATTCAGCATAGCTAATATTTCTAGAGGGTCACTCAGGATACTAACTCCATTACCACACCATTAGAAAGCAAGCTCTTTTATCAGGATTGTACGGGCAGCTCATATGTGCACTACACATTAGGGAATCTGCCTAAAAGCTATGAATGTTTTATCTTCTTCCACAGAACAGATACATTTACAGATACAGTTCTGCCTGTAACATATTTTTTGCTGGACCTACTAGCAAAGAACAAAGGGTAGGAACAAGCAGGTATCATTACCTGATTCAAACAAAAGGTTTTCATTCACAATTTTATTATTCTTACTTACCATCTTCATTTTAGGATTGTTTTCTATACTAGGCACTCCATTAAAGTGGTGATAAATTTTTTTCAAGATATTACACATTAATTTGAATAATTAGTACCTTAAGCAGCCTACCAAAGGAAAGGAGTTAGCTGAAGTAAGTTATATGAAGCTAACATAAACTTAGCCTACTTATGTTGTGATACATTCTTTCAATTATATAATCACATATATATATATATATATATACTTACAAAGAGCTTGCAATGGAAGCTACTGTTTATCAAAAGCAAGTACTATGTGCCTTGTATTTTGCAAATATCACCTCATTGAATTCTCAAAATAACGCCGAAGGATCATCAATATTACTTTCAGTTAACATATTAGGAAATACAAACTTAGAAAGGTTAAGCCCCTTTCCTCGCCCCATACCCCAGACAAATAGCTATCAGAATCTGAAATCAGGTCTATCTGACTCCAAAGTCTATACTTTCTCCATTACATGCCCCAGTGTTAAACATCACAGAAGAAAAAATTTACCCACAATGTGACCGCAATTATGTACAATATGTAGACAAAATACTGAAATAACATGTGTTTAACATGTAAATAAAATAACATTTACAATAACATGTGAATAAAATAACTCCAAAATGTTTGCAATAGTGTTAGTTATCTTTGAATATTAGACCTAATACTGTTTATTGTTTTGCTCCTTTATAGTAATCTTCATTTTTCAAATTATCTACTATTAACTCATACTAATCATTATTTCAGAAAGAAAAATACACATTTTAATATACCAAAATCCAAAGAGGCTGAACTGCATCATATTACCATTATCTGACACTCACAGTAGCTTAACTACAGTGAGGAATAGACACCACTCTACATAGGCAAACAATATAACATTAAAACAAGATTTATTGCCAGCTCTTCAAATCACTGTAGACTAACGCTCTCTTCAATTGGGAATGTTTTAAAGTTGTGAGAAGACTCATTTCTCCTGACAAGTTATTTGAAGGACTGTCCTATGAGTAGAATGCTTTACTACCCCATCTCTATGTTGGAGAGTACAAGCAATAAATGTTACCTGTGCGTGCTTGCAAGTTTGTTAGAAAATTCGTTGCAAATTGAGCATGGTTTAGGTTTCACTGCCTGGGAAATGGGGAGATAGCCTAAGAAAAGGGCAGGTAACCATTCAAAGAGGAGGAGAAGAAATGGTATAAAAATTAATAGAATGTATCCTGCTATTTTTAGTCCACACAGACTTCTGTCCATTTTTCTTTCTCTCCTCCTTTCTATCTACACCAAAACCCAGAAATCACATAGTGGATATAAGAGGAAAATCTGACTATTTATTTTAGACTAAAAAATAGAGTGGAAAACCCTATGTAAGACACCTGTTGTTTCTGGCTTTGCGATTGGAAAAGTTTATGATTTAGAAGCCAGAGATTTGGCTGTCTTTGAGGAGAATGTGCAGATGGAAGGGGGAAAGTTTCTTTTTCACTCTTTATTGTTTTCTCCCTAAGGAGAACCAAACAATTTACATCTAAAAAGATTAAGCTCTCACCAAAATAACATGTATTCTAATTCTAAGACTAAATATTCATATGTTACAAAAGAAAAAACATCTATAACCTCAACCTACAGACATTACCACTATTAACTATTTAGCATTTTACTTTCCATTTCACCTGTGTCAATGAACATGAAAAAATAACTCTAGAGAGATGTGGGGAATTCAACTTATTTCGAACAAAGAGTATTTCTCAAAGTCACTGAAAAAGAGGTGTTTTTGTTCCTTAAAAAAGTCTACATGGTTAAGATCCTTCCACTTTTGACCTGTGAGTTGTGATAAAAAAAGCTTCCAGAAAACTCATCTCAGTGACTTGATTATGAGTTGATTATGAGAAATGCTACCAGTTTGAAGCAGTCACTGAATAATATAAGGTCATAAATCAGGAATCCAGAAGAAACAATGAATAGCAACTTTATCTTTACTTCTAGCACTGGCTCTCCAAGGTAACAGCCCTATCCTGTACCCAGAGTGGCCCTTCTGGAGAAGGTGGCTGGTTTGACCTATGACTGATGAGTGTTTTACATTGCAGGGCCTGGGAGAGCAGACTGGATCGAGCCCCAGGAGACAGAAGTATCTGAAACAGAAGGGAAGACTGTGAACCTACTTTGTAACTATGGTACATCACCTAGGAGCTATCTTGATTTCTACCGGTTTTGACAGTATCCGAACCAGTCACCAGAATACATTCTCTACAGAGGGTGGGGTTGCTCTGGAAAAGGAGATGCTGATTTTGCCATAGGAAAGTTTTATTCAAAGAGTACAGCAAATGCGACAAATTTGTACATCGGAAATCTGGTTCCTGAAGACACTGCCTTATATTACTGAGTGCTGAGAGGCACAAACAGAATGCTTCCCAGGGTTGTCATACAAAAACACCAGTGCACAGGAGGAAGGAGAGTGTTTGTTGTAACCACACTGATTTTTTTTTCTTGCAAAGACATCACAGTAAGTTGGAGACACTGGATCAGAAGAATTCTGCTTTAATAATAGCTACATATAATAATTGTAGGCACATAGCTTAAGCTTTTAGAGTTTCCATTTTTAAAAATGAGATAGCAACTCCAATTTGCAAGCTTTTATGAGACATGGCTTTAACACTTGGGTTAAATGCCTAGCATGTCCTACATGCTCAGCAAATGGCAGCTATCTTTTCTCTCTCTCTCTCTCTCTCTAACTACTTTGACCTCAAAGGAACCTTCTCTCACTATCTGAGAATCTTCTGTATACTCCTACTGGTAAAATAGTAATAATAACCCTAAAAACATACATCCAAGACCTAGATAGAGAAGGCTTCTTTACCCAGGGATTATTGGTCATTGTTCCAGGCTTTTAAAAGTGCATGCTCAGCTGGACATGGTGGCTCATGCCTGTAATCCCAGTTCTCTACTAAAAATACAAAAAAATTAGCTGGGCATGGTGGCACATGCCTGCAGTCCTCGCTACTCAGGAGGCTGAGGCAGGAGAATCACTTGAACTGGGGAGGCGGAGGTTGCGGTGAGCCAAGATCCCACCACTGTACTGTACTCCAGCAACAGTGCAAGACTCTGTCTCAAAAAAAAAAAAAAAAAAAAAAGTGCATGCTCAGCAAATGCAACAATTAGAGGGAAAAAGGGCCCTGAGACGCTAGCTCCTGAGTTCATAGCCCTGGACAGTTGGGAATTTGTCATGATCTGAACAAGAACAGGAGAGAGTTCCTCACAAGACTAAGGAGAAGAGAAGGACATTTAGCATTAAGTGGGTGGTGGGAGAGAAGAGAGAGAATTCTAGGGAAGACTACAGCCATGGTCCTGTGTCAGCTCTGACTCCCTAGATGGAGTTGAGAGGCCAAGTGAGGTAGTGGGTCCTCAGCCTACCTGGCAGAGCAGGAGGGCACCTGCCACCTACTGCAGTGGTTTAAGCCACAATCCTAATAGAATCCTATCATTTAATCTGGATCCGAGCAAAGCCTAGCATCTTTGTTTGGACTGGTGATAGATGAAAGGTAAAAGAGGAAGATTTAGAGCCTTATTCCATACAACTCCACCTCTGTGGATTTGCAGGGTGCCACCCTGACAGCTTCTCTCACAGGTTGTTGAGTGCCTGTGTCTTTTCCAGGCACAGGGTGCAAGCTGCCAGTGAATCTACTATTCTGGGGTCTAGAGGACAGTGGCCCCTTTCCACAGCTCTACTAGGCAGTGCTCCAGTGAGGATTCTGTTGGGGCCTCCAACTCCTATTTCCCCTCCACACTGCCCTAGTAGAGGTTATATGTGGGGGCTCTGCCCCTGCAGCAGTCTTCTACCTTGCCACCCAGGTCTTCTCATGCATCCTTTGAATCTGGGTGGAGGCTGCCAAGCCTCTTTCATTCTTTCATTGTGTGTGCCAACAGGCTTAACACCACATGGAAACTGTGGTGTTATGGCTTGAACCCTCCAAAGTGGCAGCCTGAGATGTACCTGGGCCCCTTTGAGTCACAGCCAGAGTGGCCTGGATGTGGAGAACAGTGTCTTGAGGCAGTGCAGGGCAGCAGAGTCCTGGGCCTGACCATTCTCTCCTCCTAGGCCTCATGGCCTGTGATGAGAGGGGCTGCTGCAAAGGTCTCTGAAATGCCTTTGAAGTCTTTTCCCCATTGTCTTGACTATTAGTATTTGGCTCTCTTTTAGTTATGCAAACATCTCTAGCAAGAGGTTGCTTCAGTGGCTTGCTTGAATGCCTTTCCTGAAAAATCTTTTTCTTTCTCTGCCACATGGCTAGGCTGCAAATTTTCCAAACTTTTACACTTTACTTTTTTAAATATAAATTCTAGCTTTAAGTCATTTCTTTGCTACTGCAACTGAGTACAGGTTATTAGAAGCAGCCAGGTCACATCTTGAATGCTTTGCTGTTTAGAAAATGCTTCCACCAGATAACCTAAATTATCACTCTGAAGTTCAAACTTCCACAGATCCCTAGGGCAGGGGCACAGTGCAGCCAAGTTTGTTGCTAAGGAATAGCATGGGTGACCTTTGCTTCAATTCCCAGTAAGTTCCTCATTTCCATCTGAAACTTCATCAGTCTGGCCTTCATTGCCCATATCACTATCAGCATTTTGGTCACAATCATTTAACCAGTCTCTAAGAGGTTCCAAATTTTTGGTCATCTTCCTGTCTTCTGAGCCCTCCAAACTTCTCCAACCTCTGCCTTATACCCAGTACCAAAACTGCTTCCACATTTTCAGGTATCTTTATAGCAATGACCCACTCTCAGTTCCAATTTGCTCAGCAGTCTTCTGCCATGCCACTCAGGCTTTCCCATACATCCTTTGAATATAGGTGGAGGCTGCTAAGCCTCTTTCACTCTTGCATTGTATGTGCCTACAGGCTTATGGGAAACTTGTTCACGAATACATAAAATATGTAATCTTCCTCATCATTAGGCCATTCATGCACCACTATAAAGAATTACCTGAAACTGGGTAATTTATAAAGAAAAAAAGGTTTAATTGGCTTATGGCTCTGCAGGCTTTACAGGAAGCATGCTGCTGGCATCTGGTTGGCTTCTGGGGAGGCCTAAGGAAGTTTTCAATCATGACAGAAGGCAAAAAGGGGAGCAGGCATGTCACATGGCCAGAGCAGGAGCAAGACAGAGAGTGAAGGGGAGGAGCCACACCCTTTTAAATGACCAGGTCTTGTGAGAACTCACTCACTATTGCAAAGGCAGCACCAAGTCATGAAGGATCTGCCCTGTGATCCAAACATTTCCCCTCAGGCCCCACCTCCACCACTGGGGATTATAATTCAACATAAGATGTGGGTAGAGACAAATATATAAACAATATCACATAATTTCTTTTATAAAAAAGTGAAAAATACTTTTTTTAAAGAATAATTTTTAAAGATCTGTTTAAAACAAACAATGAACTATGGGAAACTTGTTCACAAATACATAAAACAAAATATGTAATCTTCCTCATCTTCAGTTTGTGCAAAGTTATTTTCTCATCCTGTTTGTTGCAACACAATATAATGGTACAACCTTTTACATAGTGAATTACTAAGAGAGGGACTTTAAGATTCATTAAACAGTTCACACCTTTGAACTATTTGGAACTGAATGAACACCTTTGACCCATTTCTCAGAATTTATATTAAGGACTAATTTTAAGTAGAAAAAACCCTCTAGGCAAGAAAAGAGTAAAAATTTTTCAACCATTTAGAGGAATTTGGATGGCAACTTGACTGAATGCTCTACAACCAATTAATGAGCTAACAATACTAAAAACATAGTAATGCTCTTGACATACAGTTAAGTAAAATATAGAGTCCATATAATAACCATATGCTCACACTAATATTGAATGAAGGACATAAATAAAAACTGTAAGTTTTGATGCAAAAATGAAAGTATAAAATTATTTAGGGTATGTATTTTCAACATTTTAATTTTTTCATGAAATAACTATGAACTTGTGCCTATAATAAATAACAAATAACATTTTCAAAATTCACTTAGCTCCAAATATTGTAGCTAGTGGGGAAAAAACCTCAGCTTTGTCCCCCTAGCTGTTCCTCTTTTCTTGGACTCTGGGGCATCAATTTTCTGGTTCCCTGCCCCTAAGTCCTGTCCTTCGTTCTTCCCCAAGACCTGCTGACAGAAAATCCACTGAAATATTATTTGTATCTCAAACCTAACTTTGATGTGGGCAGTTAAGGAAAAAAGCATTTTCAGTTCTCTTCTCTTTTCTCTGTGGTAGACTCAATAACTAGAAGATTGAGTTGATTGTACCAAAAATTAAGAATTCTTCATTAACATCAGATGGGAAACCATCTCTGGTTTTCAAAGAAGGAAGATTAGGTAAAGCTATATGCCTTGTCATTTTTTAAAAGTTGGAACATTACAGATAAAGCTTAAGTCCTCTCTGCTCATGTTTTCATCTGTTCTCTTTTCCCAGAGCTAAATGTTGCTTTGGGTTTTCGAAAGGAAATAAAATCTTGGGACCCCAAACTCATTAAGCCAAAGGGAAAAGTTAAGCTGGGAACTGTGTCATGCAAACCTGCCTCCCCCTTTTAGCTCCTAAATAAGATGGCTGCAAGATGAAAAGCTACATACCTCCCCCCATATTTTGCCCACATGGAAATTCCTAGTACACTGCAAGATCTTTACCCTGAGGTGTCTCTGTTAAAATTTCACCTTGGCAATGTAAGTTGATAGCTTATCTTTACAGGTGCAGTCGCCCCCCTGCCTACCAGACTCAAATGCATATCGTATTGTTCCCCTGCCCCATTTTGTCTATGTCATCTTATGTTTTTAAAAAAATGGCAGATTTACTGAGCCAGACAAAGGCATGAATGACTATTTTTCCCTACCCTCCTCTTACGTAAAAATTGTATACTTCTCAATATCCCACCCTTCGCCTTTAAATTTGGAGCCCTCAAAATCATCTTCGGAGAAAGGCATAGACCTGTCTCCTGGGCACACATCCTTAACTTTGGCAAACAAACCTAAAATGATTAAGACTTGTCTCATCATTTTTCTCAATGGACAGGTTTATAATTTAAATTTTAAACTTTTTATGATTATTAATATGGACATATATATGCACATACTCATGGGAAATATATACTATGATTTTATGGCATTTTTACCTAAGTGTTAACACACCATATGTTTTTCTCCATAATTTCCTTTCATTTTACCCAACAAAATAGACTTGAAGACCAGCCAGGTTGACTGATAGCGATCATCTCATTTCCTTTTAATTCTTGTGAAGTAAATCATGCTATCAACATGCTATATGTAATAATACTGATAGTAACAATATTATTTCTCCACAAGGTAGAAAACTAAGATTTGGAAAGATTAATTTGCCAGGTCACATAATTAGCAAGTGGCAGAATGAAATCAAATCTTCTGACTTGAGAAAGTTCTTCTGATTTTCTCATTTCCAACATGCATAGTGGCAGGAGAAAGGTTTTCTTCACAGAAACCTAATATCCCAAGCAAATTTGTTTATAGGACTTCTTATGCAAAATACCTCTCACTTGGCTCTGTTCCTATGGCTATTAGGCAAAAATAAAAATAAAAATACTGAAAACCTCTCTCTCCCATATTTTGAAAATTTTTCAATGCCACACGACTGTCATTGTTGCCCATTTCTTCCCTCATTTCTTTTTGCCAACCAAAGAAGCATATCTCTATTTTAATACTCAACAGTGGGGGATCAATCCTGATATTTATTCTCTAATAAGGAGTAAAACAGGCTTACACTTGAGATAACTGTAAAGAGTCAGGACATGATAAGGGGTCTGCATGCTATACCCAGAAGCCCTGTTTCCAGCTCTGTGGCTGCAGCGTCACACAACTCCAGTGATCTGCATGAGGCTGGCTGCACACACAGAGCTCAGCCCTGGGCTTTGGTAGGACAAGACATGTTTTACTTAGGGAGATGAGAAGGCCTATCAACATGTGCTGCCCCACCTGCTGTGGTCATTTGTGGCCTCCATCTTTCCCACTAGGCAACGATGGACTGAAGGAGGAGACACTTGGGGTGCATCCAAAAGATGCTTTGGGCCAGGAGCAGAAAAGAAGTGATAGAAACCAGACTGTGTTTTTTATTGCGGTCAGAACAATCTTCTTAGGACATGATGGATTCTCAACAAAGCTCTTCAGAATCGGCTCATTGTGAGTCAAGGTCATATCTGCCCAGTTCTCTGTCACTGTTGAGGATCAGCAGTACTCAAAGTGTCATTCAGTCCCAACATGGGATCTTTACACAAGAAGGGGAGCTTGGGGCTCTGAAATGCAAATACTTTACAAATAGCTCAACTTCTTTTCTTTCTTGTTTTGGGCAGCATTCCAGTGAGGAAATATTTTACCTGATTTCTCAGAGTTTAGGAGCATCCGGGAATGCAAGGAATAGAAAATGTTCTACGAACGTGCAAAAAGCTGCCAACACTGTCATTCTCACCATCTCAGTTGTAAGACCGAGACTCAGGACACAGTGCTGTACCCCAGACTCACCTGCCACAGGGACTAGGGGAGACCCACAGGCCCTAAACTGAAAGGATTTGAGCCTGCGAACAGCATTCATGAAGTATGGACAGGAAACAGGTCACCGTTGCCAGAAAAACCCTCTCAAACTGCATTCATTGAGCAATGCTTTCAATCCACAGTCCTTAAACTGACTTTCTCCTTCAAATTTTAGCAGTTAACACAACAGTACTTTATTTTAATCTAATTATTCTTTTAACTTTTTATTTGATATACTTCAAATTATAAAATAATTCTGCTTATTGTAATAAATGAAATAATAAAAAGCTATATAAGAAAAAAGTTAATTCTCACCTGCTCCCTACTGAAGTAAATAATGTTTATACTCTGATAAGAGTCCTTTCCCACTATTTTTTCTGCTTATATAAATATAGGCTAAAATGCCTCCAAGTGAAACAAATCTGTTAACCAATGTGTGGCCCGTTGGAATTTTTCCTCTGAATCGCCTTTTACATCTTTGTCCATTTTTCTTTTAGTTTGTTTCTAATTTAAAAATGTATGCTAGTGATGTCAATTTTTTTTCACTTCTCCAGTGCATTGGCTTCTGATTTTGTTTATAGCATGTCACATGGTAGCCTTTGCCTCTAAATATACTCTAAACTGCATATAGTTAAACATGCCTGTCTTCTTTATAGCTTCTGAATTTCTACCATACTTAAAAATAGTACAGGTTTATATAAATATTCCCAGATTTCTGGACAACACTTTTATCATTTTGCTTTCTACAATGAAATATTTCAACCATCTGGAAATTGTTTTTATATGTGAAATCTATCTTCCACTATTTAAATAACTTTATCATATTTTATGTTTCTTAAACATAATTAAATTATATACATCCATATTAAGAACTTTACCAGTCCCCAAACATTACAGAATAGTGTAAGAATCACAATGGAATTGGGTACTAGTGAAAATAATCACTAAATTCTCCAGTGCCAGTTTGAAAAAAGAAATTATTGGCCATTCCGCTGGGGTGAGAAAGTCCAATAAGTCTGGCTGACATTAACTGAAGAAAGATTAAATGATGGGCTAAAAGCATAAAGCAGTGACCTCTTGGGGAAATACAAATCTTGTGCAGAAAGAAGAAGGTGCTTAACTTATCCTATTCAGCTCCTTTCCTGTATGACCAGAGGTGCCTAGCCCAGCTTCCACCCACTCCACTAAGTTGAGGAATAGCCATCATCATGTTTCTGGAAGATAATCAGCTTCTGAACTGGCAGAGAATCTCTGGTTCTTGTGGCAAAGACACAAGCGATTCTCCCGCCTCAGCCTCCCTAGTAACTGGGATTATAGGTGTCCACCACACCTGGCTAATTTTTGTATTTTTAGTAGAGACAGGGCTTCACCCTGTTGTCCAGGCTGATCTCCAACTCCTGGGCTTAAGAGATCCACCTGCCTTGGCCTCCCAAAGTACTGGGATTACAGGAGTGAGCCACCGTACTGAGCCTCGAATACTATTTTCTACCATACCATTTAAACTGCATTCAAATTTAATATTTTTAACAAATTTTGAAAGAAGACAATCAGGCAAATTTCATTTCAGTCAAATAGCCCCTAAACTTATACATGCTGTGGCTGTGCCTTCCTTAACTTTGTTTCCCTTCATCCAGTTAAGACTTGGCTGTGCAGAATTAGGGGCTCCTCAGGTGATGACATTATCAAAGGCCCTGACCCTTGTCACCAGAGTACTCACTGAGAAGCCCTCGTTGGGAATAAAAGTGTTGGACATCCTCGCAGCAACTCTGATGCATAATCCCACCAGCAATTAGTGTTTTTCTTTCTCCACATTGATTACAGATAGTTTGCTTTTCCCTGTATGACTGCAAAGGTGTGTATATTTGAATGTATGTCTGTATGCTGCTTGGGTTGCAGGGAAGGAAAGAGTAGAAAAAGGAGTGAGAGGTTGTTCTGAATACAAATAACTTTATGCTTTTCACCTTTAGTGAATATATTAATGTCTCAGGATGGGAGAGATAATAAATAACGCCAAAGATCTTCTTTAGTGGTCCTGTGGCTTCACTGAAGGCATACATCAGAATGTTTCTGAACAGGGGAAAAGCCAAATACAATGGGCATTCCCAAAAGACTGAAGGAATAAGTGCGAGTTGATTCTTCTGGGGTTTCCAGGAAAATTGGGAAAATAAAATGAGTCATTCAGAAAGTGGAGAGCTAATGCCAGGTCCTCTGTATTTGTTTCTCTCTAAACAGGGAAGAAAGCCAGTAGAAAGTAGAGCAGAGTTTCCAGTCTACACGTGTCCAGGAAACAGAGGTTTCTATTTTTGACTGCAGTTACACAAGACTGCTGGTTTTTATGTTTCAGATGCAGTGCTATGAAAGACCTTGTCCTTATAGTTTTCATTATTTCAGAGATAAAATGGAAAGCAAGGGTAAGAGTCCCAATCCCTAAGAACATGGCTTAGCTCTCTGCAGATCACAGACTCAGCCACCAACTTCTGCCCTATAACCAGGGAGATCCCCACCTTCAGCCTGTACACAACCCCACAAAAGGAACCACTCATTCACTTCCTCTTCTAATCAGCATGAAACAATGTTTTTTATAATTATTATCTGAGACTTTTCTATTTCCTCCTCTCTACCTACTTTGGCAACTTAAAAATATATTTGAGCCTGGTCGTGGTGGCTCACACCTGTAATCCCAGCACTTTAGAAGGCTGAGGTGGGAGGATCACTTGAGCCCAGGAGGTTGAGGCTGTAGTGAGTCATGACCATGCCACTGCACTCGGCCTGGACAACAGAGTGAGACCTTGTCTCAAAAAATACACAGACATATATATTTTAGGCATTATGCTATACATAAAGAGCTTGTTATCTAATACACATACTATCTCTCACTAGATGTAAGCTTTATGGAGATACCAATTTTTTTTTAACCACTAAGCACTAACCAAATGATGATTGAATAAATAAGTGGCTGGTTATATTTATATCCATGTGTAAAGGCAAATATATGGTCAATGGTTAAAATTTATTTGAAAACAAATTTTAGCCTCCCTATAAAAAAGAACTAGCAATTCAAGGTTTCCAAAAAAAGAAACAGACTGCTTTAAGACATAAAATATTCCTTTCTACAGGAAATATTCAAAGAAAAGTAGAATGTCCATTTTCCAGTGATGTTGCAGAAAGAATTACAAAATGATATGATTTTGTGCAAAACTAAAAAACGTAAGTTTTGTATGGGGGGGAAATAGCGTCAAAGAACAGAACAAACAAAGAGCTTGTAAAATGCATCATGAATAAAAAAGCTACTTCCAGCTTAATGGAAATTGGATTTTGGATTTGGATTTGAAACGTGTAGGATTTAAAATGAGAGAGATGGTAAAAGAATGCCTGCCAGGCAGGATAAACTTATCAAGGGCAATTATCGAGAAATAATAAACAAGAAGGGTTTAGGAAATTAAAAGTTTTCAAATATGACTGAAAGAGCCAGTTTTTATTGGAAAATGCCATGAGATAAGAGGGAATATTGGCTTGAGGCAATTGTTAGTATAAGAGGACTGCACACAGCCCAGAACCAGGTTTCTTTCCAGACAAAGAGAAAGCATGGTATGAGATTATCCATCCTTTCCATAAACAACATTAAGGAATATCTCGAAATTGTTTTCCAGAAAGAGTTATTAATATCGATCTAAATTTAAACTGTTAAATAACATCAAAGATTTACTTTACAAGCACATTTCTAAATGTACTGAAAAACTATGTTTTCATAATAATTGATTCAATGGGCAGATAAATTTCCTTTTCCCTGAGCAATTGTACCATCAACTAATAGCCCTTATTGAAGGAAATGAAAAATCGAAACACTTTCCCAAATGTGTTGCAATTCCCTGACGACTTTCCAATGTGAATTTGCTTAGGGGTAAGGATGGGAACACTAATAGTTTCTCTGCACTCATTAACCTCATAAAGAACAAACTTTTAAATTAAATAATACAGACCAAACAAATAAAACAGAGCTACATTTTGCTTTGCTTTACACTTTGTTCTCTTCCTTGTCTGGCTGCAAAAATCTTTGCATGATTTTCATTGAAAATAACTCCTGAATTGATGTGAGATTTTAGTTACCCTGGAACCTATCCAGGCCTGGTTTAGATATGTTCCCATAGCCTTCCCTGCTCTTCAGGGTACTGAGTTGTCATAAGGATAAACCAGGCAGACTCCTTAGACATTAGGGCTAATTTCTAATTTACCCCCCTGTGTCTTTCTTTTATCATCACAAACATGTTTGGTGTCTCATTTGCTTTACTCTTAGAAAAGCATGGTTTGGAGTACATAAAATAGAATAGTTCTTCAGGCAGCAATATGCTAAAGTTTTGGGGATCTTGTAGCTTTATTCCTCTATTAATCGATATGAGTTTTAAGAATCAACAAGCACATTAAAAAGTAGACATCAACACTATAGTAAAATTAAAACAGTTATTCTGTCTTTTGTTGTTGTTTTCACATCATTCAGAAAGAGAAAATTACTCTTTAAAATTAGAGATAGAGAACAACAAGGAAGAGAAATCTATTTTGTTAAAAAAGAACTTTTGGTAATATTATTCAATGAAAGATGAAGTGACAGACGTGGAAACTTCTAGTCAAAGTTTGCATTTATTTGCATTAAATATCTGTCCAAGATGAATTATCCTAGAAAAGCAGTCAGTGGATTTAGAATAATCTCACTCACCATTGTCTCTGCCAAGGAAAGATTTTCTTGGCACAGAATGTTGAGTATTCATTTGGGGTCTTGAATGGGTAGAAGAGACAAAGGAAAATTTAAGAGAAAGAAAGGAGAAGAAGGAATGGATTCATGGGCAGAAAAGATTTGTCCTCAAGGGCACATTCGAGATTTCCTTTAATCTGTTGTATAATTGAAATTTGAAACAGTTCTTAGCACAGGTTCACAGCATCTCAAAACTAAAAACCATTGTGGAAAAGAGGCTAAGCACAAAGATATAAGCACTAAGTGAGTATAACTGCTTTACAGACAGTTTCATTTCAGTGGACATGTGCCATTTTCTTTCTTTTTTTTTTTCTGCCTAGTGCAGCTGCCACATATTCAATGCGCAACTTTACAGGGCATCATTCACATCTTAGTAAGAGATGGAGAAAGACAATGCTGAGATGAAGAAAAGCAGATTTCCGAGAGCATCAGAGCTATAAATCCAGCTCTGACTTTGCAAAAGTCAAAATATTCTCTTTCGGGATCAAGCCAGCATGAATTGAAATTCTGTCATTTACGGCCAATAGATTCATAATTATCATAAACAAAAGGAAGAGGGATAATTTTGGTTCTCTACTATTTTATGAGCTGAATTTATGGTGCACAGAAGCATTTTCTAGTCAAAATGACTAGAGTTATGTAAAGGAAGCTAATCATTAGACTACTTTTATTATGGGAAATAAGAGCCATGTTAACCCTATGTGTGTTTTATGAATTTCAAATTGGAAAAATTTTGGTAACTACTAAAAATGCATAACTCTGCCATATAGACATGAGAACTCTTACTTTTTCTATTTTTACTTTTTTTTTCCATTTTTGTTTCTATTCTACTTATTTTGCTTATTTCACATTTTTGCATATTATAAAATCACCTAGTGCATGTATTGTAAGAATAATTTTATGTTCTTTTATTCTCATTTTTAAATTAAAAATGTCTTGCATTTAGTTTGAATTGTCCACTATTCCACACAATAGATATACCATACTTTATAATTTGCCTGTTTGGGGATATTTTTTATTATTTATTTCTAATTTTTATTATTTTAAATAGCATTGTGGTAAACATCTTTAAATATACATTTTAATTTAATTTTTTATCATTTCATTCAGACAGCATCCTAGAACTGTACTTGGTGGTTCAGTGGGTAAAATAGTTTATACCCTTTTAGTTCCTTGTCTCTCTTAATAACGTAACACCTTTTAAAGGTTTTCTAAATTCACTATTTCTACTCCCTAACCCTTTCTTACTCAAAACCCAGTCCAGGCAGATTTGTATCTCTATCTTTGTATTGGAATCACTTTATTAAGGTCACCAATGACTTTCATAGCCTCAAATTCAATGATCCATTATCATGTTTTTTCTTATTAAATTTCTCAGAAAAAATTTGACAGTTTGGCAATTCTCTCCTTGAAACATTCTCTCCTTATCTCTGCTTGAATTTGGGGATGCCACACTTCCCTGGTTTGGCTTCAACCTCACAAGCAACTCCTCCTCAGCCCCCTTTTCTAGCTCACCTTCCTCTTGCTTACCTCTAGATACTGTGTTGTCTCCGGGCTCAATTCTCAAACATATATGCCATCTACATGTACTCTTAGTGATTTCATCTAGGAATATGGCTTTAATTACCATCCATACATTGATGACTCCCAGATTTATACCTCCATCCAACCCTCTCTGTTGAAAGCCTAGCTCATATGTACTATAATCTATATAACATCTATGCCAAATGTCTGTCTGGCATCTGTCTGGCATCTAAAATGTAGGATTTCCACAACATGCTGTATTCCCTCCCTTAGGCTTGTCCCTCTCTCTTCCCCATTTCAAGAAAACAGTGCAGTGATATAATTCACCCATTCACTACAGCAAAAAATACTGGAATCTTCTTTAACTCTTCTCTTTCCCTCACACCCCACACTGTCAACAAACTGACCACATAAGATTTATTTTCTGTCAGAAAAAAAAGCCTGACTTCATTTTTCAATTCAAATAAGAATGTTACATGATGAGTTCCAGTGACAACCAACTAATTTCATAATTCTAATTCTAAAGTAGATAGATGGATTTGGTAAAGAACCTTGCATTGAGGCTTTCACCAGTTGAAATATATTCCTGTTTTGCCATATATCTTTCTTAGCTGTTAAGGGCTCTCTGTCAGAAGCCAGAAGATAATAAATTGTCTCTTTATTTGGCACCTTGGGGATTTTTTTTTCTTTTTTTTTTTTTTAGCACCCTGGAACAATGCACCATTCCGGACGGTTGAGATGTATAGTTTTTCTTGAAGGGGCAGGAGGGAAGGCTGAGGTTGGAAAAAGAAATGGGAAAGAAGCAGCATCATGACATCAAGACCCTTAAACATGTTCTAGAGCAGGCTGGTTTTAAGAAAGTCTTCATTTGCCTCAAGGTACGTGATCCCAGTTTAAGGACTGTGGGCCTAAATGGAACACTATCACAATCACATTTGCCACAAGCAAACTCATATCTAGAAGAAATACAAGTTGTTCCTGTTAGAACAAGGACTTACTCAAAAGTCATTTCCCACCACTGATTTGGGATGCTGTTATCATACATGACATTCCATATACAATTAGGCCATGTTACAGATTTGCTATTCCATTTAACTGACTTGTCTGCCTACCTTTAATTTTCACTTAAGAATTTTCTTTCTCTTTCTTTTCACTTTTGTGCAACAGAAAATATGCTCTTTTCTTCTACATTTCCTTTGAACTGTTTTTTGTTTTGGCATACAAATGACAGGAATTTTTAAAAATGTTTATAATGTAGCCAGTCTTTTGGTAGTGGTCTTTGTTCTCTTTTAGTTTTTCCGATGTACAATCATTTCATCTACTTACATGCAGATGTTTTGTCTCTTTCTTTTCAATTCTTATGCTTCTAATTGTTTCTCTGGGCTGTGTTAGCAAGTAGCTCCAGCACAATGTTAGATAGCAGTAGAGGTAATGAACATCTTTTTCCTTCACTTACTTTAATAGGAAAGCCTGTTCGTTTGGGTTATGGTGTATGCCAGTTTTATGTTAAAGAATTAGTTACTAGTTTTTATTTTTCAGTGTTTAACATGAATCTGTGTTGTATTTTGTCAAATTCCTTTTCTGCACCAATGGAGATAATCACATGATTTTTCTTGTTAGCTTTTGTGTCAGTTATTAAGCTGCTAACTCTTACTTACAAATGCTCAGCTCCTATACCTCGCTTCTAGAGTAATAACTGCTGATGTCAATCATGCACTGCCCCCTAGAGCTAGTTGACTCTTTTTGGGTGTGTTTTTCTTATCTCTCCAAGTGGATAATTAGCATATTCTATTTTGTACATTTTATTAAACATCTCCACAGGGTTAAGTGAATTTAGCGAGGTAACGACACTCAACATTTATTGTTTAGCTGCCACAACCCCTGTCCATCATTGCTCAGGAAAATTGTTAATCATCTATAGCTAGACATATACCTGCTGGTACTTATCTAGACTGTTGAAATCACATACCAGAGACAGGAGAGAAGAAAAATTCCAAGGGGAACTCTCATGTAAATGCTACTTCTTCCAAGCAACTAAAACAGCTCCTCTATTCTTTCCAGGAAAAAAATCCCCCACTTTGAGGACATTCCTGGTATCTTCATCAGTAGAAAAAAAAATTTACAAAGAAAACTAGAGGTTTTGGTAGCATTTTTGTGGTTTCAGACTTAATGTGATGTGGGGGTGATCTGATTGGGAAAAAGAATAAGGTTCCTAAAAAAGTACACCAATTTACAAGTAGCCAGATTCTCCAGTGACCACTTCGTGTGTCTATTGTTTTTTCTCAAGCAGAAATGTGAAGACAGGAGACGGTAGAGTCCAGTCTTACCCAGCCCCTGCAGGTCCAGGAGAAAGCTAACTGTAAGCTACAATAACACTGTGCAAAAAAAAAAAAGTGCTAAGATAAGTAGAGTCTCCTTGTTTTACATAGTTTCATACATAAAGAAGAATGGAAGAGTGATATCCACAATTAACATCAAAGATTTCCTTATTCTTCACAGACTCAGTACAGAGGCTCAGACACTTATCTGATGACCACAGAAAGAAATGAAGAAAAGAATGAGGATAGGTTTGCCAGGACAGGGCTTTACCCAAGAAATATAGCTGAGAAAATGTGGGAGGGTAATAAGTAGGCACCCAGGCTCTGCAAGGTGAGAACTGGATGCAAAGAACAGATGAGAGCTTTCTTCCCTATCCTCTCCTCATCTTGAGTCCCTAGTCATTGCTATAAGTACAGGAGACCATAAAATAGAGTTTCAGAAAACTAATATGTAAAACACGGGTTATTACCAGAATGTGCACCGGTGCCCAGAGTTAAATATAAAGCACTTGGATGTTTGCAAAGGCACTAGCATGCTCAGAGTTAGTCAGCTACTAGACTGCTTTCTCACACCTGAAAAAAATCCTAAAAGAAAGGATACATTTCTCTCCTTTGTCTTTTTGCGAGAATTCGGAAAAGGTCTACCTCTTTTAACTTATTTAAAGCTGTTGCGATTGAGATATATAATACAGCTCTGGTAGGAAAAATGTCAATTAAGGGAAATAATCAGGTCTTCTCTCAACCTATTCCTACTCCCTTCAGAATGTACTACAATGCCATAGAGGCAAAGAGCCTGCATATTTCTTTAAAGGTAAGGGGAGTGAAGGAGTTTCAGGTATTAAGGATTTTCAGACAGTCTTATAACTGGAGAAACTTTCTTTTTAACACTGATTGCTTTCTTGTTTTTTTTTTTAATTTATTTATTATACTTTAAGTTCTGCATACATGGGCAGATTGTGCAGGTTTGTTACATAGGTATACATGTGCCATGGTGGTGGTTTGCTGCATCCATCGCTCCGTCATCTACATTAGATATTTCTCCTAATGCTATCCCTCCCCAATCCCCCTACCCTCTGTTATTGCTTCCCTAGTCCCCCACCCCCCAGGCCCTGCTGTGTGATGTTCCCCTCCCTGCTTCCATGTGTTCTCATTGTTCAACATCCACTTATGAGTGAGAACATGTGCTTTTGGTTTTCTGTTCTTGTGTCAGTTTGCTGAAAATGATGTCTTCCAGTTTCATCCATGTCCCTGCAAAGGACATGATCTCATCCTTTTTTATGGCTGCATAGTATTCCTTGGTGTATATGTGCCACATTTTCTTTATCCAGTCTATCTTTGATGGGCATTTGGGTTGGTTCTAAGTCTTTGCTGTTGTGAACAGTGCCTCAGTAAACATACATGTGCATGTGTCTTTATAACAGAATGATTTACAATCCTCTGGGCACATACTCAGTAATGGGATTGCTGGGTCAAATGGTATTTCTAGTTCTAGATCCTTGAGGAATCACCACACTGTCTTCCACAATGGTTGAATAAATTTACACTCCCACCAACAGTGTAAAAGTGTTCCTATTTCTCCACATTTCTTTCCTTTTTGTTTGCTCTTTGCCTCTCTGTATGTTCTATCTACCTTTCATTTAAGATAATGAGTTACTTTATATTAAGGGGGAAATGAAAAAAATAATTTTTTTGAGTTCAGACCACCTGGGGGCAGTGCTTCCCTTGACAGAAGCACTACCAGAAACTAGAACAAGGGGAAGGGAACGGCAGGAGGAGGGCATTCAATGATGTGTCCGATGTAACAGTGAGATTTTGGTTGGCTGTAAAAACAGAATGAAGATTCCCCAAAGGCTACTAAACCAAAAGAGCCAGAAGACTCTGGGGCAGTGAACTAGGCCCAGTGAACACGGTCAATTCCCAGTCTCCAAACTGAATTCACAGAGGCTCCAGGAAAAGGAAAGAATGGAAACTCCAATGAGCACTCTGCTGGTGCTCCTGTGTGTGCAGCTGACCTGTGAGTCAGGGGAGTTGTGAGGAGGGGAGGAATTGCGCAAGCAATGGAAAGTTGGGGCAGCCAGGGCACTGAAATCTAGAAGGATCCCAGGAACAATCTTGGGTCTACTCTCAGGCATGTAAAACAAATAATGAAACAAACAAACTATATATATATGAAAACGTTTCATTCCTCCTGAGCAGGGTCAAATGGACAACTGCCAGTGGAACAGAATCCGCCTTCCCTGAAAGTCAAGGAAGGTGACAGCACCACACTGAACTGCAGTTACAGAGACAGTGCTTCAGATGTCTTCCAGTGGTTCAGGCAGGATCCTGAGGAAGGCCTCATTTCCCTGATACAAATGCTATCAAATGTGAGAGAGAAGATCAGTGGAAGATTCACAGCCAGGCTTGAAAAAGAAGACCAGCACTTTTCTCTGCACATACAGGATTCCCAGCTCCATGACTCAACCATATTCTTCTGTGCAGCAAGTACACAGTGCCCCACAGTCATCTGCACCCTGTACTTAAAGCTTTATGAGAAACCTGGGCACACCTCCATTCATAAGGGCCCTGGGACACTGACTATAACTCTGCTGTGTGCAAAGGGAAATATGAGGGACCGTTTTACAACATAATATCAAACATTTCATTCGAAGACCATGTGCAGAGGGATAATGTTTTCAAACACCATCTAAAGTATTTTGTTTCTCAGTGTGAGGCCCTTCCTTTGTGAAAACTAGTCCAAAAACTAGAGGCTAAACGTCAAAAAGGAGAGCAGTAAAGGACAAAGAAAGAACAGAGTAAAGTTCTTGTCTTTGAGCCTCTTTGTAGACTTTTACAAAGATATAGGAAATACAAAATCTTGAAAGCCATGACCATCAAATTCAGTAGTGAAAGAAAAAATATTTTGACAGGCCAAAAAGATTGGCTTAGAAGATCAAGTACCAAAATCTGAGGGAAAACGGTACAAAGCATGTAAAGAAAAAGAGAAGACAACATGGTAGAAAAGCTGTCTTCTCCTTAAAAGGGATAAAATATCAACCAGCTAGCTAGAAAGGAAGTCAGTGATGTCACCAGAGGTCATAAACAGTGAGTCCAGCACGCTGCTCTTTTCTAGGGTCAGAGCCCTGAGCAGGTGGGTGGGAGGAGGGTAAGTCACATTTAGCGATGACTTTGAACTGAAGGAACAGTGAATTTTGGCCAAAACTGTTTTGATCGTTGTGTCTTATATGCATATCCACAAGAAAACAGCCATTACAGAGGAAGCATTGAATAACCATGTGGATAGATGGTCCATCCAGAGAGTGTTGGCCAGCCAGAGGATGTCTGTCCTTGTCAATTTCTTGAACAATAGACCCATGAACAGATTAGCTGAGGTGACAGAATTGAGTTTCTTTATAAGCCCAGAAGCATGGGTTTTCTCCCACCAAGACAGATTTAGCTACTTCTACTGCTGCTGCAGGACTTTTCCTTAGTTTAAAGATGAGGTTCTTTGTTCCATGATCATGAAAATTCAAGCTTGCAGACAATTTGAATGGTGAGTAAGACAGGGTTTTATAGGGTGAAAAGGAAGAAAAGGGGGAAACAAGGACTCTCGCAAGGCCAGAGTCCCCACTAGAGCACTTCCCAGCCAGCAGTTTGAATCTCAGGTCACACACAGGAAGAGGAGGAGCCTGGCTCCTCCCCACTGCAAAGGGCGCAAACATCTGTGGCTCTACCCGAGTCCACAGGCCGCTTGGAGTTTCTCCCGGGACCCCTTCCCACCTGGCTGTCTTACTGCCAAATGTCCACCTTGACAGCAGTAGATACAACACTGAGCCTTCAATGTGGAATCATCCCTCAAAGGAACCAACCACACACTAGTTGGCAAGTTGATTACATTGGACCACTTCCACTCTGGAGGTATCAGGAATTTTTTTCTTATAAATACATATTCTGAGTGTGAATTTGTGGTCTCCTCCAAAGTGCCACACATAGTTGCATGAACTGAGGGCTCAGAGCATCTGATTGAATATTCTGATCATCAAGAGATTTCACATCTCTTGCATCAACAGACCCACTTTATATCAAGGGTGTGTGACAATGGGCACGTCGTATAGCATAGAGGTACATCATGTAGCATTAGCCATGAACCACTAGCCTGATAGAACTTTGGAATGAACACTTAAGGGCCCAGCTACAGCACCAGCTTATGGGTAGCAGTCTAAGGGGTTGAAAAGCTATTCTACAAGATAGTATTGTGTCCCTGTTATATAAAATGCATGGACCTGGGCACCAAGGGGTGGAAGTAGAACTATCACCCCATCAACCACCACTTTTAGTAACCCACTTTTGTGCTTCCTGTTCTTATAACCATAGGTTCTGCTGGACTAGTGACTCTGGTTCCCTTTGAGGGGGAAAAGGGAGGATGCTGCTTCTACTAGGGAAACAGAAAGGTAACATATACTACCTCATAATTTGGGGATCTTCATGCCAGTCCCGAGGGCCAAGAAAGGAGTTACTACTCTGGCAGGGACAACTGATCCTGATGATCATGAAGCGCAACCCCATAGAGGAGCTGGGTAAACATGTCTACAACTCAGGGAATTCACTGGGATGACTTAGCACTTTCATGTCAGTGATTATTGTAAATAGGCAGCTGTAGCAATTGTAGCCTGACAGGAGCAGACTAACCAGGGGCTTATACTCCTCAGTAATGAAGGTCTAGGTTGTCTCCCTGGAAAAGAAATCTAGAGTATTAGAAAAACATGTTAGCCAAAGGTGGGGAGAATCAAGAATAAGTAGTGTAGAAGGTAGATGGAGAAGATAATAAATATGAATTGCAGTCATGGAACCAACTATAGCAATTGTAACTTGTCCCAGTAACCCTCTTGTTGTCAAAAAACAAAAACAACTAGTAATCTGTGTGGATTTAACACAGAGCACAAGTGGATCTGAGCAAAGCAAGGAGTGAACTGTATGGATGCTGTTGGTGACCTACCTATATCTCCTAGGCAGTCACGCCAACACACTGAACACCACTCGCTGAAAATTCCAGCAACCCTGAAGACAACTTTGACTTTCTGGCCATGAACGTGGACGGTGTGGAGAATAAGCCAGAAATGCAAAAGAGTTAGTGCCCCAAGGGCAGTTCTTAATCAGTGATAGACAGTGAGTTTAGGCATGATTACTCCCGTTTCTTCATGACTCATTTGGCAAAGCTCAAAAGAGTATGCTATGCTGTCTCTGAGAGTTATTGTGACAGGTAGTTAGACAGGCATGAATGGGGCACAAGAGGGCTCTCCCCTCCACCCACCAGGAATCATCAGGCGATGGGTTGGCAGTTATCATATTGCCTCTCTCAAATTGATAGTTGGCAGCAAACTATTATTGACAACTTCCCCAACAGATAAAGACACTTGACATTGGTAATCTGCTTCCAATAAAATCTCAGGAATTGGGCAAGTGAGCCCAGCATGCACATTAAGAGACAAAACAGTGGAGTATGGCCTTCTGGGGGCATTCCAGCAGAAAAAGAAAGAAGGCCTCAGATGGGCATGCGTACAACTTCCTAAACACACCGCTCATGCCCACTTCCCAAGTGTAAGGAGGGTACTGTGCATGCAGGCAGGCCACCCTAAGGGAAGAATCATGGGAAAGGGGTGCAAGATGCTGGAGGTGGGTCAGTATATAACATCTTAGGATCAAGGTTAAAGGCCACACTTGTCCTTCAAGTTGCCCGCTTGGGTCTCTTCCAAGTGTACTTTCCTTTGGTTGCTGCTGTAAAGCTTTTTAATAAACTTCCACTCCTGTTCTGTAATTTACCTTGGTCTCTCCTCCTGCCTTATGTCCCTCAGTCAAATTCTTTCTTCTGAGAAGGCAAGAATTGAGGTTGCTGCAGACCCGTATGGATTCGCCACCAGTAACTCAGAACCTCCTACCCCTAACATTATCCAGCTGCAGTAAGCTGCAATTGTCCATAGGGGTAACTGCCTCGATGGCACATCTGTGTTGGCTTCCCTCCTTCCCTGATTTACCTCCTACCCATGTTTTGCCAACAAAAAGGGTCAAACTCTGTAAAATAGTTAAAGAGATTGATTCTGAGCCAAATATGAGTGACCGCAGCCTGTGACACAGCCCTAAGGAGGTCCCGAGAACATGTGCCAAGGTGGTCAGTGTGCGGCTTGGCTTATACATTTCAGGGAGATATGGAACTTCAGTCAAACGCATTTAAGAAATACATTGGTCCAGGAAGATGAGACTACTCGAAGCAAGGGGCAGGGGGGTCTGTGGGAGTGGGGAGCTTCCAGTTTATAGGTAGAGTTAAAAATTTTCTGGTTGACAATTGGCTGAGTTTATCTAAAGACCTGGGATTAATAGAAAGGAAACGTCTGGATTGCGATACGAGGTTGTAGAGATCAAAGTTTAATCAGGCAGATGAAGGCTCCAAGTAGCAGGTTTCAGAGAGACTTGTAAATGCTTCTTGTCAGACTCAAGGTCTGAGTTGATGTTAATGCCGAAGAGGTATAATGAAGCATGTCTGACCCCTACTTCCCATTATGGCCTGAACCAACCCCTCAAGTTAAATTTGAAGAGAGCGCTGGTCGGGGGAAAATAGGGGAGGGACAGCGGGGGTTGGGGAGTTGGGGAGAGGTAGCATGGGGAGAAATGCCAGATATAGGTGATGGGGAGGAAGGCAGCAAATCACACTGCCATGTGTGTACCTATGCAACAATCTTGCATGTTCTTCACATGTAC
>CAUYLG010029743.1:0-42127 GCA_963573385.1 Cacajao melanocephalus | reverse complement strand
CCTGGATACAACACACTGATGGTTTTTGACTTTTTATCCAATTTGTCAGTCTGTGTCTTTTAATTGGGGAATTTAGCCCATTTACATTTAAGGTTAATATTGTTATGTGTGAATTTGATCCTGCCATTTTGATGCTAGCTAGTTGTTTTGCCCATTAGTTGATGCAATTTCTTCATTGTGTTGATGCTGTTTACCATTTGGTATGTTTTTGGAGTGGCTGGTAATGGTTGTTCCTTTCTATGTTTAGTGCTTCTTTCAGGAGCTCCTGTAAGGCAGGCCTGGTGGTGGCAAAATCTCTCAGCAATTGCTTGTGTCTAAAGGATTTTATTTCTCCTTTGCTTATGAAGCTTAGTTTGGCTGGATATGAAATTCTAAGTTGAAAGTTCTTTTCTTTAAGGATGTGGAATATTGGCCCCCACTCTCTTCTGGCTTATAGGGTTTCTGCCGAGAGATCTACTGTGACTGATGGGCTTCCCTTTGTGGGTAACCCGACCTTTCTTTCTGGCTGCCCTTAGCATTTTTTCCTTCATTTCAACCCTGGTGAATCTAACTATTATATGCTTTGGGATTGCTCTTCTTGTGGAATATCTTTGTGGTGTTCTCTGTATTTCCTGGATTTGAATATTGGCCTGCCTTTCTAGGTTGGGGAAGTTCTTCTGGATAATATCCTGAAGAGTGTTTTCTAGCTTGGATTCATTCTCTCCGTCACATTCAGGTACACCTATCAAACGTAGATTCGGTCTTTTCACATAATCCCATATTTCTTGGAGGCTTTGTTCATTTCTTTTCACTCTTTTTTCTCTAATCTTGCCTTCTTGTTTTATTTCATTGAGTTGATCTTCAATCTCTGATATAGTTTCTTCTGCTTGGTTGATTCAGCTATTGAAAGTTGTGTATGCTTCGAGAAGTTCTCGTGTTGTGCTTTTCAGCTCCATCAATTCATTTATATTATTCTCTAAGCTTTTTATTCTCAATAGCATTTTGTCAAACCTTTTTTTCAAGGTTCTTAGTTTCTTTGCATTGGTTAGAACATGTTCTTTTAGCTCAGAGAAGTTTGTTATTACCCACTTTCTGAAGCCTGTTTCTGTGAATTCGTCAGATTCATTCTCCATCCAGCTTTGTTCCCTTGCTGGTGAGGAGTTGTGATCCCTTGGAGGAGGAGAGTCATTCTGGTTTTGGGTGTTTTCATCCTTTTTGCACTGGTTTCTTCCCATCTTTGTGGATTTATCTACCTGTGGTCTTTGTAGTTGGTGACTTTTGGATGGGGTCTCTGAGTGGACGTCCTTTTTCTTGATGATGCAGTTATTTCTTTCTGTTTTTTAGTTTTCCTTCTAACAGTCAGGCCTCTCTGCTATATGTCTGCTGGAGATCTGGCCCAGACTCTGCTTGCCTGGGGATCACCTGCAGCAGCTGCAGAACAGCAAGGGTTGCTGCCAGTTTCTTCTTCTGTTATCTTCATTCCAGAAAGATACCTGCCCAATGGCAGCCTGAACTCTCCTTTATGAGGTGACTCATTGGATATATGGGGGTCAAGGAGCTGCTTGAGGAGATGGTCTGTCCCTTATAGGAGCTCAAGTGCTGAGCTGTGAGCTCTGTTTTTCTGTTTAGAGCTGCTGGGTAGGTACGTTTAAGTCTGCTGCAACAGAACTCATAACTGCCTTTTTTTTGCATGTGCTCTGTCCTGGGAAGGTGGGGCTTTATTTATAAGTTCCTGACATGCTGCTGCCTTTTTTGTCAGAGCTGCCCAGCCCAGCAAGGTACCTGCCTGATGTCAGCCTGAGCTCTCCTTTATGAGGTGATTCATAATTTGATTTCACTGTGGTCTGAGAGACTATTATAATTTCCATTTGGTAGTCACAGTCTGCCAGAAGAGGCATTGCTGAGCTGCTGTGGGCTCTGCCCAGCTGCTGTGTGAACTTCCCTGTGGTTTTGTTTATAGGGATATAGTTAGAACTGCCTTGGTAATGGCAGTCTGCCTCAGTAATGGTGGACTGCCTCTGTAATGGCAGCATGCCTTAATAATGGTGGACTGCCTTGGTAGTGGTGGACTGCCTCAGAAATGGCAGACACCCTTCCCCCAACAGAACTGAACTGTCCTGGGTCCAGCTGTGCTTGCTGTGAAACTCTCAATCCAGAGCATTTCAGATTGCTGGTCTTTGTAGGGGTGGGACTCACTGAGCCAGATCACCTGGCTCCCTGTTTCAGCCCCCTTTTTTTCAGTTGAATGAGCAGCTCTGTCTCCCAGGCGTTCCAGGCACCGGTTGAAATGGCCACTCAGATTTGTGTGAGTTTTTGTGCAGAGACCCGCTGTGCTGGCAGCTGTGCTGGAAACTCATGGCACTTTTCAGCCTGGGAATCTCCTGGTCTGTGGGCAGTAATAACTCGTTTGGAAATGCTGTGTTCACTCACCCTCTGTGTTGTTCTTGCTGGTAGCTGTACTCCAGAGCTGTTCCTATTTGGCCATCTTCGATTTCTTGTCAATGATACATAGTTTTAACATTTCGTCATTTTAGTTTCTTTCCTGCTTTTTTGTTAAGACAGCCTCTCACTCTGTTGCCCAGGCTGGAGTGCAGTGGTGCAATCTTGGCTCACTGCAGCCTTGACCTCCCACAACAAAGTGATCCTCTCACCTCAGCCTCCTGAGTATCTAGAACTTCAGGTGTGCACCACAATGCCTGGCTAATTTTTGTAATTATTTTTGTTAGAGACAGGATTTCACCATGTTGCCAAGACTGGTCTTGAATTCCCAGGCTCAAGCCATCCTCTTCTCTAGACCTCTCAAAGTGCTGGGATTACAGGTGTGAATCACCACACTCAGTCATTTTAATTTCTAGTAACATAAATATTGGTAGACTGGGTGCAGTGGCTCATGTCTATAAATCCCAGAACTTTGGAAGACTGAGGTGAAATGACCTATTGAGTACATGAGGTCAAAACCATCCTGGGCAACATAGAGAAATACCATCTCTACAAAAAATGAAAAAAATTTAGCCAGGCATGGTGGTACCTACCTGTAGTTCCAGCTACTAGGGAGGCTGTGGCAAGAGAATCACTTGAGCCTGGGAGATTGAGGCTGCAGTGAGCTATGATCGTGCCACTGCACTCCAGCCTGGGCAACAGAGCGAAACCCTGTCCTCCACAAAAAAAATTATTGGTAGATACAACTGAGATAAGATCCCTCTCTTTGGATCCTTAATAATTTTAAGAGTGTGAAAAGATTCTGAAACCAAAGCGTTTGGGTTAGGACATATTCTGAACTTCGTAACAGAACAGCATGGACAGCTACAGTAGCTGTTTTAACAGGGCTAGGAATGCCTAAGATCTAGCGGCATATCCAGAATTCTAGAATTCCATGTATTCACTCTTCAGATCCTAAATCATTCCAGGCCAGGGAAAAAAACAAACAAACAAAAAAAACAACGACGACAAACTCAGAGAATTTTAAAAGCTGAGCTTGGGAAATATTTATTTCTATTGACCTGTTCCTTAGGAGTAGATCTAAAGAAATGGTTATTTAAAATATTTTATTAAAATGATCAAAAAAACTGCCAGAATGACACCTATTTTACGTTAACATAGATAGTTCAGAAGTGTGATCCTAAAACCTGTGTTTAAAAAGTATATTAACTTGTCCAGCACAGTGGCTCATGCCTATAATCCCAGCATTTTGGGAGGCCAAGGTGAAAGTCTCGCTTGAGCCCAGAAGTTCAAGACCAACCTTGGCAATGAAGTGTGACCATGTCTCTACAAAAAATAGCCAGGCGGAATATATCCTAAGCCAAACGTTTTGTCCTAGGCCAAACACTTTGATTTCAGACCTTTTCACGCTCTTAAAATAATTGAGGACCCAAAGTGTCTCAGTTGTGTCTACCAATAAATTTTTGTGGAGGACTAGGTCTCGTTCTGTCACCCAGGCTGGAGTGCAGTGGCACACTTACAGTGCCACACCCCAGTGGTCCTGGTTATATGGGAGGGTAGGCAGGAGAATCATTTGAGCCCAGGAGGCAGAGGCGGCATTGAGCAGAGATCATGCCACTGAACTCCAGCCTGGGCAACAGATCAAGACTGTCTCAAAAAAACAAAAACAGAAGAAATATAGTTATTTGGAAGGATGGTTTTACAAAAGTATACTAGAATTATGAGTAAACGCACTGATTGCTCTTTAGCCACTACAAAAGTGTTTCCAGGGTCAGGTTTCTTGTTATAAAACTCTTTTATAATTGCTCTTTTTAAATTTTTTAAGTTCTTGATACTGTGTTAAGCATGTAAAATGAAACATGTATAGAGATTTGACAGGGCAGTTGTTAAATATAAATTCAGATATAGTAATAAAGCATCTAAAAATAGCTACTTAAAAGAGTCTTGCTCCAAACTCTACTGGCTGCTAAGAGTTGCAGTTATCTCTAGACTAGAAAATGTGATCATTCTGATTTTATTTTTAAAAAGCAACAATAAGCAGGGCATGGTGGCTCATGTTTGTAATCCCAGCACTTTGGGAAACTGAGGCAGGTGAATCCCCTGAGGTCAGGAGTTTAAGACCAGCCTGGCCAACATGACGAAACCCTATCTCTACTAAAAACACAAAACATTAGCCAGGCATGGTGGTGGGTGCTGTAATCCCAGCTATTTGGGAGGCTGAGACAGGAGAACCACTTTAACATGGGAGGCAGAGGTTGCAGTGAGCCAAGATCGTGCCCTTGCACCCAGCCTGGGTGACAAGAGTAAAACTGCATTTCTTTTTTGTTTTTTTTTTTTGAATTTGTATTGTATTTTAGGTTTTGGAGTATATGTGAAGAACATGCAAGATTGTTGCATAGGTACACACGTGGCAGTGTGATTTGCTGCTTTCCTCTCCTTCACCTATATCTGGCATTTCTTCTCATGCTATCTCTCCCCACCTCCCCACCTCCCACTGTCCCTCCCCTATTTCCCCCCCAACAGACCCCTGCATTTCAAAGGAAAGCAACAATATTTCGTAACAATAAAATGTACTAAATCACATTTTAAGCATTTCCCCCATGTGATCATTAGGCATATGTTACGCACTGAATATTTTTGTATCCCCAAAATTATACGCTGAAATGCTAACCCTAAAGGTGATGGTATTAGGGGGTAAGGCCTTTGGGAGGTGATTAAGTCATGTACAGGATTCATCACCTTATGAAAGGGATTAAGTGCCTATAAAAGAAGCTCCAGAGAACTTCCTCACTCCTTCCACCCTCTGAGCTCACAGCAAAAAGATGGCCACCTATGACACAGCAATGTGCCAGCACCTTGATCTTGGACTTCTCTTTCTCCAAAACTGAGAAATAAATTTCCATTGTTTCTAAACCTCCCATTCTATAGTATTTTGTTATTGCAGCTCAAGTGAACTAAGATAATATATATGGTAAATTTCCAAATGCTGTTAGACAAGAACACCTGAAAACTTGCATCTATTTCTTCTCTTTGAATTACTAAGTAAGCTGATCTTTGTGCCCAAACAAGAAAAGCAAAAAATAGAATATGGATAACGTTAATTTTATTATGGATGATGTTTTCATATATTAACATAGACCACATAAATACCTAAAAATTGGCTTTAATAACAATTACAGCATTGCAGCTTCAAAGATTCAGGGCCTTTAGAAAAGTATGATCAAACATATTGATCTCATTTCCTTTGGGATTCACTCTATATTATCTCTGTGGATTTCTCTTTAATTGTTAAAAAGAATATGGATATGATATGAATATGACATTTAAGAATATGATATTTAAGAATACAAAATCTGTGATGTAAATCGTATTTCAACCCAAGAATTCAAATGTAGTCTTGGATATTTACTAAATGATGTTCATAATCAATCCCTGAAGCAGAGAAGCTAGTCAACTTTCCTCATTTAGTAGAATGAAAGTAAAAATAGAGTTTATAAAACAATCTATAGCTTTTTGCATTTACGGTATTACTTACCATTATACCATATGTACTTGATCATTATACATTGAAACACATGACGTAGCCCCAATGTCTATGAAACTTAAATCTATTTGAGCAGAGGATGAAAAACACACAGAATTTAAAAATTAGAGAATACTTAAATTTTAAGTCATTTGGTTCAGGTTAGATTTCAGACAAGGAGAAAATCAGTTTGGACTATTTAAAGTTGTTGAATAAGCTTTACAAAATAGGGGAAGCTGAGTTCTGCAAACATTTATTAAGCTAAGTAAGCAGGACTTAGGAATTTAGTAGATAAGATAAGATATCTCTAACCACAAAAACTTCAATTCTGGTAGGAAAGACAGTGATATTTTTGATATAACATTGGATGTCTAACAGTAGAGGAATTCAAAGGGACACTTTGCTTGAGGAGGTTAGCTATGGACACTTGGCCATGATGCCTGGGCTGAGTCCTGAAGAATGAGTGAAAGTCAATCCTTTGAAGAAAATGGGTCTAGGCGGATAGAAAGCAGCATGAATAAAGTCACAGACTTGTGGCACATCAATCGGTACACAGAGAAAAACACATTATTTACTATAGCATAAATGCAGGCAAAGGATTGGGCCAGGTCCCAACCTTGTTGCATGGATAGGTGGGCATGGGTGGTGGGTCATAGGAACTGAGGTCACGCTGGAGATGAATTTGGGTCAGGGTTACGGGACCAAGGCTTTGGAAGATAACAGGGGACTCTTGGTGTCCCTATCTCTTTTTGACCCAGTCACATACTGCACTCACGTCTTTATCGTATTCTATTTACCTTAGGCTCTGGGCTGACAAAACTCCTAGAAGGTCTTGCTGGATGAATGGGGAGGACCACACAGAGGGGGAAGCAGGAACAACTTTCTCCAGGTGGGACAAGTGCAAATGCAGGGAGGGCAGATAGAATGGCCAAGTCTGTGCTTTGCCGGGATGAGAACACAGTTGTCCTTGTGTCAGAGCCTAATGCTGTAGCTTGTCCTTGAGAATGAACGGATCAATCCAAGTCTGTGAGGCAAGAAAATCAGCGAATTTCAATGATACTGGGCTCAATAATTCTAGCTTGAGTACTGGAACGTGGGCACTTGCTTTCAGGATCCTTGAGATACACATAAATTAAAATCTGGAATAGAAACACTTACAGGTCCCTAGGTACCTACCTTTGGCTCAGTCTCTGAACTTTGCAGAGCAGAAGCTCCCGTCTGGTGCGCCAAGGCACCTGTGTGCTCCAGAAAGTGTGTTGTGGAATACTGACCCTCTTAGTCTATTGTCTCTAGCTTAAATGATTGTAAGCGCCTCCCAAGGGTTCTCTCCACTGTAGCACTTGCCACATTGCAGTCTGTCCTCAACACAGCACGAAAGGCACCCTTTAAAATGTAAAAACGTATTGTGGTTTATCACTCCTCTGCTATCAACCCTGTGTCAGCTTCCCATCTTGTTTAGAAAGCCCTCGCAATGGCCTTCAAAGCTCTGCATCATGTGACCTCTGTTAATTCTTTTCTAGCGTATCACACTAGTGCCCACCATGGTCATTCTGCTTAATGTACAATGGCCATGATGTTTCTTGACAAGTGGAACACACTCCTGCCTTGGGTGGTGGGTCATAGGAACCGAGGTCAAGTTGGAGGTGAATTTCGGTCAGGGTTGGGGGACCAAGGCTTTGGAAGATAACAGGGGACTCTTAGTGTCCCCATCTCTTTTTGACCCAGTCACATACTGCACTCATGTCTTTATCATATTCTATTTATCATAGGCTTCATACTTCTGCTGGGAATGTTCTTCTATGCATCCACTTGGTTCATTCCCTCTTCTTTTTTAGTTCTTTGTTCAAATATCACTTTGGTCAGGTCTTCCCTGACCACGCTATTCAAAATTGGCCAGCACTGCCATTGCTCAGTATCCCCTATCATTATTTTATTTTTCTCCATCTCAGTTACTTTACCTAGTATATTAAGTACATTTAAATAGTACTTAACATACTACATAGTATATTGATTACTAAATATTTACGTGTTTTGTCATTTGTCTCCCCTGACTAGGAGGTAAGCTCCATGCGGGCAGGGCTTTCGCATTGTTACAACTGTTCATTGTTGAATCACTGGTATCTAGAGTAGAAAGTGACAAATAACAAAAGAGCAATAACGTTTTTGGAATGAATGAATAAATAAATTTTGAAATAATGGACATAAAAAGTTCAATCACATTTTAAAACCCATTAACATCTCAAGAATTTAAACGATACATTCAATATGAGAGCTGTTGGAATATTTAAATGTAGTAATCAGCTACCTTATAAATTTCAAATGATCACAAAATCAATGGTTTTAAAATTTTTACTACCTAGTTGTTTAAATAAAAAGTTTCTCATCAGTGGAGACTATCAGAATTTTAAGAAATAATCATTAAAATGTATTGTTCAGGAATAATGTGGAACCACATCAAGCATTAAAAACAGATATTTTAAAAATACAAGCAAAAAAGAATCATGTCAAATTGATCTTTAATATTTTTAAAGATTTTATTTAAAAATATTATTTAAAAAATCATAATTATATTCCATGATATACTGTCTTTATATTTTAGCATATTCACAAAAACCCACGGATATCTTAAAATGCTTTCATTTCATCCCCTTTTGCCATGCAAAATTATCATAATTATATATTTGCAATTTATAATGATATAATGACAAGAAAAAAATGTCCCCACTTGTTCAGTTACAGACACAACCATCATAGGCCTAACTACATTTTGATCCATGGTTGGTTGGATCTATAGATACAGAACCTATGGATATGAAAGGACCACTTTCATGAGCTATTAATTTTGAAAGGTCAGGAAGCTCTAATATCATGAACATATGCCTTAAAGTGTGAATATGGGCTTTGCGTTGAGGGATGAGGGCCCAATAGTGTCTACACGCCAGGCTAGGGGTTGAGTTGGGAAGTCTCTGGATTTGAAGTGGAAAGGTAGGTAGATTCTGGCTATGAGTGGCTTTGAATGCCACAGTGAAAAGTTTGGACTTCATGGGGGTAGAACAAGTTGTGGCAAATGCTGCTCATAAAATAATACACCACATTGAAGGCATTTCAAAGGCTCAATAATATCAGCATATTTTCAGGGGCTATTATTTGTATAGATGTGATTTTCTACTCATGATACTTTGGGATTCAAGCCCAGAGTCACTCTCTGCCCCCCATTCCATAGTGCACCACCTCCCAAGCTAAAATCCACTTGATAAGGGCCAAGATGTGGATGGATTTGAGGCTTCTCTAGAGCTCAGTAGCCAGGGTGGCTCCTCATAATTCAGGCCTCCGGCTATGAGGCTGAAGCAGCCCATCGTCTAAAGTCAAGCCCTGGTGATTAAAATTTTGCGATTCGTTGTTTAATAGCTTCTTGTTGTCTGTGCTCTTCAAGGCATTATCAGAGTTGAGCCCCACATTTGAAGCAGCATTCATCCAGCAGTCGAGGGTAATTGAAAAAGTCACTGTAAGTCATGAGCAGGGGGAATTTGAAAGTCAGCTTTACAGAAGAGCAGACTTTGGCTGGAATGCAGGCAGCACCCTCTCATTTATCGGGAGGCAGCAAGCTGTGTCCTTCCGGTCCTGAAATGCCTTTTATCAATCATTTGGCTGCTCAACATTCGAGGACAACTCTTCTGAAATCAAACTAGGTAGCATGTCCCCAGATAAATTCAAGCCCCCTTAAAAAACTGTTGAAAGCAGAGCAAAATGATCTCTGGAATATAGCAATGTCTTGCAACATTGCTGCAAATACACTGAAAAGTGAGATGTTATACAAATCTGGCAGCATTTAAATTTAGAATGCATGTGATATTTGAGTGGGCTAAACCTGGGTTAGAAGAGAAGGAGTCTGAAGAGGCTCCAAAATCCAAGACTAGTATCTTCTCTTCTTTGAGGTAGAAGAAGAAAATTTCACCACTCTTTGGATTACCTTATATACACAAAATGATATATCCTTTAAATAGTATGCTAAGTTTACATTCAGGATACAGATGGAAAATATGCACAAACTTTTCTCAGTGTAAAAATGAATCAAAATGTTAAATACGCAATTATCCAACTGTGTATGCAAAATGAAGTTGATGGAGGGGCAACCGAGTTAATTTTAATAGACACACACAAAAAAAGACTTGAGTGAGTTATTTTATTAGTTTCTCATTCCTAGTACCAGCCAAATAACCCTGATCTTCAGCCTGGATCATATTTGCTGCTACTCTCTTCCTTATACCTAACCCTAAATGGGGCGGGTGGGTTTATACCCCTTAGCAACGGTGCAGAAAATATTTCCACTTTAAAATTTGCTACATAAATTGGGTGCTTTTCTGGTTGTGAGTTCATACCTAATGTATTTTGCTGATGTGACAGGGAAGCCATGCATTTTGCCATGAGAGCAGAACCTGTAAAGGATGTTTGTGGCATGCAAACAAAAGCCTTCACCATGTCCATGACTGGAAACTGTTTTTCTTTTGGCAATAGACCCAGGAAAAGCAGAGAAAGGTGGGCCTCATTAATACTATTCTTTTGATCATAGCTCACTATAACCTTGAACTGGGCTCAAGTGATGATCTTACCTCAGCCTCCTGAATAGCTAAGACTAAAGGCAGGTACCATCATGCCAGCTAATTTTATTTATTTATTTAATTTATTGGTAGTAACACGATGTCAAACTACCAGCTCCAAGAGATCTTCCTGCCTTGGCCTCCCAATGTGCTGGGATTACAGATATATGAGCCACCACACCTGGTCTCATTATTATTATTTATTTTGAGATGGGGTCTCGCTCTGTCACCCAGGCTGGAGCACAGTGGTACGATCTTGGCTCATTGCAACCTCCACCTCCCAGGTTCAAATGTTTCTCCTGCCTCAGCCTCCTGAGTAGAGTAGCTGTGACTACAGGCCTGCACCACCTCACCCAGCTAACTTTTGTATTTTTAGTGGAGACAGGGTTTTGCCATGTTGGCCAGGTTGGTCTCAAACTCCTGTGTGACAGGTATCACATTGGGGTTACCACCTGAGATGTTGATCACCACCTGCAGAGGTATGTCCTGCAGACCTTGACTCAACGATGGATGGATGAATGAAATACACTCTCACACACCAGAGTACAGTGAATTCGAGTGGGCCAGGGAGGTCGTTAGCTGCTCTCAGAGGGTGATTGCAGCTGATCATAACTCCCTGTTTCTCCTCGCATTTATTCAGTATAGATTTAATAACAGAAGTTCTAAGTCAACCCACTTGTGGATAAATAACATGGTTAAAAGAGTGCTTTTATGAATGATAAAATGTCTTGGTTCCGTGACCTAGAATAAACACTATTAATGGGTAATTCCCCTTCGACTTCCCCCTGAGAGGACCATCCAGCACAAAGTTTACATGAGTAAACAGAGACAAAGGGATGTGGGGTAAACAGACTTAACTGGGGAAGCTTTATTATCCTAATCTTACCCTATGACTTAAAGTTCTAACATAAGAACTGGCTGCCTTCAGCCCATTCCATTAAAACCTTTCCACCTTCCAAAAGGTTTGCGACTATAATCTTATAACTTTCCCTAGTGTTTCCCTAATATTTTGCTAGCCACCCTGAGTGAATCCCAACACTACTGACCTCAGGTGATCTGCCCGCCTTGGCCTCACAAAGTGCTGGGATTACAAGTGTGAGCCACTGCCCCTGGCCACTGGCCTCATTTAAAAAAAAATAATGTAGTTTGTACTTCAATATATTATTTTAGAAGAGGGGAGGGATATTAAATCTTTATTATAGTGCCTCAATTCTTCAAAGTTACAGATAGGCTTGAGTTCTATAATATTTCATTTTCATAAACATGTCATATATTTAATTCAACTGTGCTGGGACCTAGCACTGAAGGGTAGGACTCAGAAGGTTTATGAGCAATTCAGAGAGTAATGAATGGCCTTTGGGAAGCTGTGATACTTAGAAGTGATAGCTCACAGAGTCAGTGCAGAGTTGAAACAACTGGGTGGCAAAGACTGGGCTACTGTTAGAATGAAGATGGTTGGAGGACAAGCAGGTGCACGGCCATGTTTTATTGGGAGTACACTCATCCATGGAACCACCCCCCACCCACCGCCAAAACACAACTTCCACAGGCAGATTAAGCTATTCTTTAGCCCTGTTTGGGTCATATTCAGCCAGTCAGGAAGCTCACCACCTCCCTTTCCCCTGCCCATAAGACTTGCAGGATATGTTGATTTGTAGACAGTTTGAAATCCAGAACGTATGTTCCAAAAAACTGAAATTACACAATGGTTCCTGAGCCACCAGGGAAGTCCACAAAACCTCACTTAACCCAAAGGTCACTGCAGCATCACTAAGCATTAACAGGGACCTAAGACCTTATCATCATGTAGAACATTTCTATAAAAAAAATTCCATGGAAAAATGCCAGAAGCACACAGTCCCTTGCCCCAAGAGACAGGCGAGCCCGTTTTGATAGACTAGCTGGGCAGGGGGCCTGAAAATGTCTTGAGACCAGAAGAGTAGGACATGAGGTTGGGACACAGTGCCTCTTATCTTCAAAGGGTGTCAATTGGCCTATGGGCTCAGTGAAGAAGAACCCTACAACAAAGGAATAGTGGCTTCTTGGGAATGGGTAGAGGCAGAGGCAGCAGAGGTCACACATTTGCTATCTTTGGGCAAAGACGTAATTCATAGAGTCTGAATGTCATCAGTAGAAATGAATAATGGCTTACAACATGTCAAGTGCTTCTTTAATTGCTATACATTTAATTCTTACAGCATAGGAGGCTGGTATTTTTGTAGGTCAGAGCTAGACTGATATTTTTGTAGGTCAGAGCTGGTCAAATACTATCATTTTGATATCACTTAAATGACCGTTTTACAAATTCTCCCACCTTGTGGATTTGAAAGCAAATATTAAATAAGTGCCTCACATCACAAAGCTAGTAAGTGGCTATACAGGTTGAGTGTTCTTGCAGGAACAAATGGAACACTTTTGTGTTGGGAATGGCTGACAACACTGAAGGAAACACTTTACAAATAGAGTTAAGGGAAACCAGCAAGGATGGAAGAGGTTCCTGAAAAGCCATCGTAGAGAGGGGTGATGACACTGGAGATGGGGTTGGAACTACAAGCCAAGGGATGAAATGAGCAAAATATGAGAGGTTGGGAGGAGTTTTGGAGAAAAGAGGTTAAAAGTCACCATTACTGGCTGGGTGTGATGGCACAAGCCTGTAATCCCCACACTTTGGGAGGATGAGGCAGGAGGATCACTTGAGGTCAGGAGATCGAGACCAGCCTGGCCAACATGACAAAACCCCATCTCTACTAAAAATACAAAAATTAGCCAGGCGTGGTGGTTTGCGCCTGTAATCCCAGCTACTCAGGAGGCTGAGGCTGGAGAATTGCTTGAACCCGGGAGGCGGAGGCTGCAGTGAGCCGAGATCATGTCACTGTACTCCAGCCTGGGTGACAGAGTGAGACTCTGTCAAAAAGAAAAGAAGGGAAAAGAAAAAAGTCACCACTACTTATGCATGGCCTTATCAGAGGCAATAGCATTTTCTTTTTCATATATAAAAGAACTGAAGTCAGGTGTTTATTATTTTTAACACATGGTGCCTGTCAAAATTTTCTGCAGGAGTCATTCTGGACACAGCAGGCATTTCATAACCTATTGCAACTGAATGACAACTAGATATTAGTCATGAGTTCTTAAATAACATTCATTTATCACAAATCCTTAATTAATGGGTGCCTGACTGGCCAGTACATTCAACTAGATTTCTGTCTACCCTTCATCTCCCACTCACTACCAGTTTATTAGGAGGAAGGGGAATGACAAGTAAACAAGTTCATATCAGATTTTTAAAAAATCATCTATATCCAGAGCTGCAAGTTCTCCATAAGTTCCTGGATTTGGCCAGTCAAGCCTGTCATCACTCTTGACCCTCCTGCTTCATGCCTGTCTGTAGCCAAGCCTTTGTGCTGCTCTGACCACAGTATGTATGTGCGCTCACCTGTGACCGTCACCTGGTGATGGGCTCACTCTAGCCTCTGCAATTCCCTCCAGGGAAAGCCAGGTGCAGACGCTGACTGTGCTTCTTGGTGCCTCCTGCTCCAGTTGCCCCTGGATCCCAATGTGCCCACATTTCTCCACCGTCTACTATTCCTGGCACTGATAGGTAGAAAACTCTTCCTTTCCCAGAAATGACCAGAAGCAGCCTGGGAAATCATTCCTACACAGGGAAGCCATGCTTACCTTCACTCCTCCTGCCCTCTTTTAAGACACCTTTGAGGCTAAGGACAATCTCATCATTTTAAAATCTGAGTGACAGCATCTCAATCAGTACCAGTGACATCCCAGGCTGGCCAGTTTCCCAAGATGCACCTGATAATCTGGGACACGAGGGAGGCAATGTCCTGCTCCAGATGGTCAAGCCTATTTCTTTTTGCAAGAAACTTCCCTTTGCCTTAAATCCAAGTTCTTAAAAAGTCAAGATACTTAACGTTTGCACAGGAACTGTATTTTGTTTATTAATTTATTTTTGAGACAGAGTCTTGCTCTGTCATCCAGGCTGGAGTGCAGCGACACGATCACAGCTCACTGCAGCCTCAACTTCCTGGGCTCAAGGGATTCTCCCACTTCAGTCCCCCAAGTAGCTGGGACTACAGTCGTGCCTTATCATGCCTAATTTTTATATTTTTCTGCAGAGACAAAGTTTCACCATGTTGCCCAGGCTGATTTCGAACTCATGACCTCAAGTGATCCACCTGCCTTGGCCTACCAAAGTGGTGGGATTCCAAGGGTGAGCCACTGCGCCCAAACTGAACTGCATTTTGTGTTCCACTTTTATGAGAAGGTCACATAATGGACAGACTACTATAAGGAATTTATTCCAGAAAGCAACTTTGGAGCTCTGTCCTGTGATCAGTATTCAGTACTCATCCAAATTCATTTCCTTCCCTTCTGTATCCACAACACTGTATGGTGAGAAGAGCCCTTACATGAAGACTACCATACATGGAAAGATCCTGGGTGTTCTGAATCATCAAAGAAGTTATTCATAGTATTATTGCACTTAGAATATGACATGGTATTGTCATTCTTTAGACATTTGTAACTCACGTAGGAAATATATGGTTTAAACTAATCAAAATATTCTATTCCAAACACTTCTGCTAATGGAGAGTTTTAATACAAATTCTTAGTTCTATCTTTTCAGATAGCTCCAATTATTATTCTACTGTACTTGAAGAAACAGCTCTTCTATTTTAAAACTCTCCTTACATGAAAACAGTGCTACTAATGTGATATAAATATAGAATTACACAGTGGGCACACTACTAGTTAAGAAATCCAGACTTTCTCCAAACCTTCTTGCAAGGTATCCTAAACTACTCCCTAAGAGTGACTTTTATTCTGTGATTTGTTTTTCTGTACCATCACTAGAGAGAGGATCCTCCACTACCCCCATCACCTGCCCAAGTCACAGAAATCCTTCCTTTGCCTCCAAGCCAATCTTCTCTAAAGTGTTGACTTCAGACGGAAGGCTCTGCTCCTTCTGGCAGCAGGAGTTGCAATCACAAGTAGGTGGTACTCAGCCATCTGCACTCGCATTCTTACTCCTGGGACATTTCCCTTACAGCCCTGCTTATCTTCATTCAATGCTCATGTAGGTTAAGTTCCCAATTATCAGAGCAGGAGACAGAGCCAGCAGTAGGTGGCTATTTGGAAGGCATAGGACACCAGACCTATGGAGGAGATGCTTCTATTTTCTGAGAGTCCTGATCTCCACGCTGCCACCTCCTCTGGTGTCTGGTGAGTACTATATATCCTTCAAGTAACACTTCCAAAGTCACTTCTTTCATCCCGCCTAGGAGAGGATCTTTCTTCTCGGGGGTCCTAATTTCCACTCACAGCTATTATACCTCCTAGCTTATTATATTGCATGTTGATTTTTCGTTCTCCCACGTCCCTCTTTGTGAACATTTTTATAAGTGGTCATGATTCATTCTTCTGCACATTAGTTTATTTTCAGGCTTTATGAAGAGCCTACATTTAAGGCCTATTTAGGGTGATTACAAGAAATGAATGCCTGAGCCCTTTTTCTTGGCATCATTACAATATTTCTGATTATTATGGGTGCCTCCTTGGAAACTTCTGACTTTCTGTCACTTCAGTGACTCTTATCAATGTTTTCAAGGCGATGGCTGCTGTCTCAGTGAGACACAACTTCTCTTACTGGAGCCATTACTCTCATCACTACTGATAGTAGATCAGTTTTTGCTTTCATCATTTTGTCATCCATCTTTTCTTAGTGCTTCTGGGATTCACCCCACTTGATCTCACAGACTCCTAGTACACGGGGAGATCATGGAATACAAGCCTTTGGCACTTAAAACATTTCTTATGGGGACTCAGAATATTTTCTTAATAAATCTCTACAATAATTTGTATATGGATGAAGTAATGAGTTCCTCTTCTTTCAAAGATGAAATTGAATCATAGTAGATCAAGAGACTTGTCACTAAGCTTCTCTGGGTCCTAAATCAGTGCTCTTTCCACTAGGACTGTAGTTCTCAAAGTGTGGTCTCAGGACCACTGGTATCAGTAGCACCTGAGATCTTGCTAGAAATGCTAGCTCTCAGCCCTTGCCCCAGAATTCCTAAATCAGGAATCTGGGGCAGGAGGCACGGCAGGAGTTTGCTAAGCCCTCCAGGTGATTCGGATGGACAGTCAGGTTTGAGAATAACCAGATTCTCCACCTTTGCTGCACATTAGATTCATCTGTGGGGCTTTTAAAACTAGTAATGCCTGGGCCCCACTCCCAGACCAATTAATTCAGAACCTCTGGAGTGAAGCTTAAGCTTCAAAATTTTGAAGGAAATCCACAGGAAATTCTAACATGCAGCTAGCCTGTGATTCCCTTCTGTTTTAATCCTCAATAAGCATTCCCAGAAAAGGTCTCTGACATGAATCCAGTCAAGTACACAAATGTTCTACAGAGTTTGGAATGTGATCGTTTGTCAACTCTGTGTGTAGTCATACAAAATGTGTTAAGGCAATGATAAACCCTTATGTAGAATATCATTATTTCTAATCTACAAATATATGCAATCCCCGATTCATATACATATACACCTTTCAATAAGCAATGTAATAATCATAGGAACTTGCATATTTAGGTTTTGGATTCACACACAGTGCACATTTACTACATGTTTAATATGGCCAGGCATTGTACCAGCCATCTCAGATTCACCATGTCACTGACATATTAGCTAAATTCTCACCATAGAAATGCATGAACCACTTTCATATAAGTAATCACACATTTCTTTTTTTGTCCCTCTATAAAGTGAACATTGACCCTGCTGCAAGGAAGGATCCTAGATACAGTCATATCACTTGAATTACAACCTAAGGAAAGGATTTTGCAGCTTCTGAACCAAACTTCCCCAAGCTTAGGGCTACTTTTTCTTAAACAGAGGCAATTGCTATTCCTGAGATAAACCAATTTGAGTTCTCATATACAGATAAGTGAAGCACAGTGTTGAGGAGAGAGAAGGAAAAATACTGTCATTACATCAAACTACCATTCTACATTTTACAAAGAATTTCCTACTTGCTCATATACTTTCTCATATAGCTGAAGGGTTTCATTAAAACTACAACCACCTGTGTAGCTGGCTATGCTTCCCTTTTTAACTATGGGTAAACTGAGGCTCAGAATGTCTAGATAATTGGCCTAAGGTGACAAAGCTAGTAAGTGGCAGAGCACAGGATTGCTGCCTTCCCAGTCTATGGTTTTTGTTTGCTTTTTTAAGGTCATGCTTGATCAGATGGAACAGGGCCAGTGACAGCTTTATGTAGAGGGAGGTAAAAGTTCAGCAAACGTAGAGAGTCTTCAATTATACCATGGTAACATGAAATTGCTTATACAGTATATGACATAACACCCTTAAAAAGCAAATGCACAGACTACATTTGTGCTTATGGGCATCCAAGGGGAAGCGTCTATATCTGTAAACATTTAGCATCAAGTGTTACTATAAAGAACTTCATTGTCTCTAATAGAAACTAATCTATCACTGTTCTAATTAGAAGGTGACTAAGGAAGTTAAGCATTTAACAAAAGCATTTGTAACATCTGGAGATTGTAATAATGGCTTTGAAGTTCCAGGAAAAAGTCAATTTCCCAATTTTCTTCTCATTTACATATTTTTCATTCTCCATTATTCTCAGTTCTTAAATTATTGATATTATTTCTTAAATTGTTTTTTAAAAATATGTAATAATGGTGATAGACATTTGAAGAAACTTTGTCTAGGACAAAAGTTTACAAAAATAGAACAGCACAAAGAAGAAAAAACTCACTATACACTCCCTCCTCAGAGAAAAATCACTGCTACTGTTTTGGTATACATCCTCCCAGGCATTTTCTGTGCAGAAATAAGCTTCTGTACTTAATTAGCACCATATGTATAAACTCACTTATCCACTTTTTCACTTAATATATTAAGATGATTTCCTCTATCGGGCTGGTATTCTACATTTTTGTTTTCTAGACAGAGTCTCACTCTGTTGCCCAGACCAGAGTGCAGTGGCATGAGAGGCTCACTGCAACCTCCGCCTCACGGGTTCAAGTGATTCTCCTGCCCCAGCCTCCCAAGTAGCTGGGATTACAGGCGCCTGCCACCACACCTGGCTAATTTTTGTATTTTCACCATGTTGGCAAGACTGGGGTCAAACTCCTGATCTCAGGTGATCCATCTGCCTCGTTCTCCCAAGGTGCTGAGATTACAGTCCAGCCTATTCTACAATTTTTGGTTGCGCTATTTTATGTAATGCCATAATTTATTTACAGATTTCATTTTGCTATTTAGACCACTTACACTTCTTGGATTTTATGAGCAACACTGAGCTATTCATCCTTGTACATTAACTGCTGTATACTTCTGTGTCTTCTTCAGGAAAAATTCCAGGAGTTGGATTTGCTGGGCAACTGAACTTTGCAAAATTTAAGACTCTATGTCAGCAAGAATCCTACTCCAAATCACCAACTTAGACCCTCACCAGCAGTGTGCCTACGTGGCTTCTGCTTGGCATTCTCCACAAAGCTTAGAATTAGAATTATATTGGCCAATTTGATTGTTGAAACATACACTGCATTAACATGTGTATTTCTTTGTCATTGCTTGTGTTCAAGGATAATTTAGATTTCTGTATCATTCAAGGAGAATGAGTAAGACTGGAATTCAGCTGGAAAATATTCTGGCTCTTCCTTATGGTATGGATATTCCATAAGGTGTATGGTATGGTATGGTATCCATCAGGTATAGCCATAAGGTATATGGTATGGTATTCTAGAGCATAATACATGCTCTAGAAATCCATGTATTATTTTGGCAGATAAAACTTTCCTTAAACTTGTAATATGGAAACAATATTCCTAAACTTTCAGTATAGACCAGTCTCTAACAGATTGCATTTATTTCAGCAAAACTTGGGAGGCTATTCTGTGTGTGTCTGTATTCAGAAACCCACTTCCATTCCACTTTAGGATTCTAACTTAGAATCTTTCCATGGGGCAAAGGCAATGTTAAAGGACTGCTTTTGTGAGCTGCTTGAACTCCATGGTCCTAAAGGTTCTTTTGAGCTTGAACCTTCTTTGATTTTTGAGCATCACTAATAGCCTCGTGGTGACAGTCCTGAGGACAGAAAGGGCCTACTTCCTAGGCCAGCATTTTCAGTTATAGCTGAGCTGGCATCACGGAACACGAAACTTGGTGGAACATTTGGGGATCAGCTAGTACAACTTGTTCCTTATGAATAAATGAACTGAGACTCAGAGAAATGAAGTCAATTATTTGTTTAAGATCTCAAATCTAATCATTGATGCATTCATGCTTGTAACCAGGACTTGTTTCTCAGTCCTAGGTTCTTTAGTCCTGGGACATATTTCCTCTCATAGAAGTGAAAGGCGGCCCACACCTGCAAATCCAGCACTGTGGGAGGCTGAGGCGGGAGGACTGCTTGAGCCTGGGGGTTGAGACCAGCCTGGGCAACATGGCAAAACCCTGTCTCAGCGAAAAATGCAAAAATTAGCCAGGCGTGGTGGCATGTGCCTACAGTTCCAGCTACTCAGGAGGCTGAGATGGGTCACGTGAGCCCAGGAAATTGAGGCTGTAGCGAGCCATGATCACTCTACTGAACTCCAGCCTGGGCGACAGAATGAGACCCTGTCTCAACAATAAAAGATAATGAGGGCTTAAAATATATGTATTTTTGAAGTTTAACACAGGATAGAGAAAAATGTTTGCATAGAGATGAAAGAATAAGTAACCTAAGGAACACTCCTGCCTAGCACCCTCAGAAAGCCCCGTGGGAACTTCCCTTATCACAACCCTCCTTCCCTGATTTAGAAGTAACTACCATTATGACTTTTGCATTAGTCATTTCTTTGCCTTTTAGTTTTTATCACCTACATAGCTTTCACTAAATAAGTATCTTTTGGGTCGCCAGCATGAATCCAGCAGTGTAAGGAAAGGGTACATTCTATTGCCACTTGGAAACCAACCCGAAACTTCAAAGTCAGGAACTTTGATAATGATGATGATCATTTCTCTCTCTGGAACTCCAGCTATTTGTATGCTTCTTTTAGAGTTCTTTTATCTTTTCTTGCATTTTTTTCTGCTGCATTTTAGATTTTCTCAAATTCTCAAGCATTCTACTGAATTTTTCATTTCTACCTATATGTTTCAATTTATAAAAGCTTTTTTGTTCTCTGAATGTTCCTCTGTAGCTCTCTGATCTCTTTTTATGGATGTGGTGTCCTCTCTGATCTGAGGCTATTAGTAATAATTTTTCCTTTTTTTAAAATCCACCTTGCATAGTCCGTTTTTTCTTTTTTTTCCTCTTGGTCATACCTTCCATGAAAGAGGCTTTTCTCTGACGCTCATGATAAAAACAGGAGACCAAAGAGCTGGATGGGACCATGGAGCACATGGTGAGGTTCTGGCCAGTGTTGACCCTGACAGTAAGAACTTTTGGAAGGTTGAGATGACAAATGTATTTTTTTATTATGGTAAAATATTACATGAAGCCTGTCTCTTTAACCATTTTTAAGTATATACTTCAGTGGCATTAAGTACATTCACAATGTTGTATAACCATCACTACTATTTTCCAAACGGTTCCATCATCCAAGAGTCATTGTGCCCATTAAACAGTAACTCCTTGTTCTTCTCTCCCAGAAGCCCCTGGCAACCACCATCTTTCCATCTCTTTGAATTTGACTACTTTATATACCTCATATAAGTGGAACCATACAGTATTTGTCCTTTTGTGTCTAGCTTATTTCACTTGGGATAAGTTTTCAAGGGTAATTCATGTTGTAGCACACGTAAGAACTTCATTCTAGGCCATGAGCAGTGGCTCATGCCTATAATCCCAGCACTTTGGGAGGTCGAGGTGGACAGATCACCTGAGCTCAGGAGTTCGAGACCAGCCTGGACAACATGGTGAAACCCCGTTTCTACTAAAAATACAAAAATTAGCCAGGCATGGTGGTGCGTACCTGTAATCCAGCCACTCAGGAGGCCATGGCAGGAGAATCAATTGAACCCAGGAGGTGGAGGTTGCAGTCAGCCAAGATTACGCCACTGTACTCCAGCCTGGGCAAGAGAGTGAGACTTTGTCTCAAAAAACAAAAAACAAAACAAAACAAAAACAACAAAACCAAAACCAAAGAAATCCCTTCAATCTCTGTTATGGCTGAATGAGATTCCATTGCGTTTATATATTTGTTTGTTTAGCCATTCACCTGTTGGGCTGATTTCACCATTTACTGTAAATAATGCCGCTATGACCACTAGGTGTATCTGTCATGTTATTATTAGTATACAGTTCATCTTGTAGAATATGGAAGAAAAAAAGGTGGGATACAGGATAATATGTAGTTTTAACTCAAGTTTAGGAGTTCAGAATCGAGGTTTAGGGAATGAGTAAGGAATATCACCAAAGGGTTTTTGATTGTGCCATGATGACACCTTTAAGACTGACAAGTGAGCAGCCTAAAAGACTGGGGGTGGAAGGTTGCGGGTGGTGGTAGTGGATGAATGGAACTTAGAGACCAGTTAGCAGCTGATCAACAGTCCAGGTGAAGGATGACAAGGGCTTAAAGTAGGATGGTAAAGGAAGGTTAGATGTAAAGGATCTTTCACACTGCAAAGGAAATAAAGGAGTCAAAACCAACCCCAGGGTTTTAAGCCTGTATTACTTACCCTCTTACCTCTGACATGCCCAGACTGAAGAATTAATGACTTTGAGAAAGATGTTATGAAGTGGTTAAGACTTCCATTATCCACAAATGGTGTATCTAGTGAAATTTACAATTTGACTATTTGAAATAAGGAGACTCCAGCTTCCAAGACCACTTTCAAATATACATAAAGTTTAGAGCTCAACAATAATAGATCTCAACCTGATGTTAACTGAACTGAGGCTGACATCAGCTCATGTGAAATAAAATGTAACCTTTTCTAATTAGAGAGCTGAAAGCAACCTGTCATGTCTAATGGCAGATTCTGGGAGAGACCATCATTTGCTGAGGGGGTGCTTCCCAGTGACTGACTCAATGATAATGGCATAATCATGAGAGCTGTTGAGGGACCTGAAATAGGAACTGTTTCCATGGGGAGCCACTCTCCCACACTTGCTGGGCTTCAGAGAAAACTGAGGAAAAAACTGATGTTTCAAATATATCTTAGCAAAGTAACCTTTATCAATGAGTTCATTCATTCATACAAATATTGAGCACCACTCATGGAGGCACAATGCTTGGATGTGGGCCATCTGTGAGGCCCATGTCATGCAGAAGAGATTCATTCAAGGAACTGGGCAGAAAAATAAAAGTTACAATCATGAAATTTGCTACCAAAAATGTTGCTTTGAGAATGTATAATAGGCAAAGCTAATCTGTAAAATCAAGAAGGGAACATTTGAGCTCAGATCTACAACAGAATTTGGGACCCAGTAAAACAGGGCTGAGGATAGTTCCAGCACTTCGCCAGCACAGTGGAGGGGGAGAGGGATCCCAGAGTAAGCGGACACACTGTTGCCTCTGTGGTTGAGAAGTAGGCGGGGAGCAGCCAGTCCATGCAAGGCTTCAGTCCAGGTTAGAAGAATCGAGGCCTTTCTTGGCAAATAATTTATAGCTAAGTCCTCAAAAGCAATTGCCACGAAAACGAAAATTGGCAAGAAGGACCTACTTAAACGACAGAGCTTCTGCACAGCAAAATAAACTATCAACAGAGTACACAGGCAACCTAGAGAATGGGAGAAAATACTCACAAACTATGTACCTGACAAAGGTCTCATGTCCAGAATTGATAAGGAACTTCAATCCACAAGCAAAAAATAACCCCATTAAAAAGTGGGCAAAGGACATGAACAGACATTTCTAAAAGAAGACATACAAGTGGCCAATAAACATATGAAAAAATGCTCAACATCGCTAGTCATCAGAAAAATGCAAATCAAAACCATAATGAGAAACCATCTCACACCAAGCAGAACGGCTATTATTAAAAAGTTAAAAAAAAAAAAAGGCCAGGTGCGCTGGCTCACTCCTGTTATCTCAGCACTTTTGGAGGCCAAGGCAGGCAGATCACCTGAGGTCAGGAGTTTGAGACCAGCCTGGCCAACGTGGTGAAATCCCGTCTCTACAAAAAATACAAAAATTAGCTGGGTGTGGTGGTATGCATGTGTAATCGCAGCTACTAAGGAGGCTGAGGCAGAAGACCTGCTTGAAGCCGGGAGGCAGGGGTTGCAGTGAGCCGAGATGGCACCACTGCACTCCAGCTTGGGTGACAGAGTGACTCCGTCTCAAAAAAAAAAAAGGATATTGATTGGTGGGCTGCAGAGAAAAGGGGACACATATATTGTTGGTGGGAATGTAAATTAGTTCAGTCACTGTGGAGAGCAGTTTGAAGATTTCTCAAAGACTAAAATTAGAGCTATCATTCAACCCAGCAATCCCATTCATGGGTATATACCCAAAGGGATATAAAGAATATAAATCATTCTACCATAAAGACACATGCATGCATACGTTCATCACAGCACTATTCACAATAGCAAAGACATGGAATCAACCCAGGTGTCTATCCATGGTGGATCGGATAGAAAATGTAATGCATACACACCATGGAATACTATACAGCCATAAAAAGTGAAAAAAATCACACCCTGTGCAGCAATATGGATGCAGCTGGAGGCATTATTGTAAATGAGCTAATGCAGAATCAGAAAACCAAATGCTGCATGTGCTCATGTATAAGTGGGAGCTAAACACTGGGCACACATGGACACAAAGATGGGAACCATAGACACGGTGGACTACCAGATGGAGGAAGGAGGCAACGGCTGAAAAACTCTCTATTGGGTACTATGCTCATTACTTAGGTGATGGGCTAAATCATACCCCAAACCTCAGCATCATGCAGTAAACCCACGCAACCAAGTTGCACATGTACCTTCTGAATCTTAAAGTTGAAAAAAAAAAATTGAGGCCTTTACACTAAGAGCAAAGCCAAAAACACACTTTAAGCACAAGAGTGACAAGGTAACATTTGTATTTCTTGTAATATTGCAAGCTACAGTGTAAGGGACTGGATGATGTGGGTAAGAATGTGGGAACACGAGTCAGTGGGCTACCGGAATTGTCTAGATATAGTGTCCTGGCTAGATTAAAGAGACAGTGAAGAAATGTAATTGGCAGGCTAGGAAAATGATGGGCAAGGAAGACATTGGTACCCAAGTCTCCCAAGTTTCTGGCGTGTATAACAGGATGAACAAAACACCCATATGAATGTTTTTATTCACAGCAACTTCTTTGTAAGGTTGGTTCTTAGATTTGACCTCTTGTTATCAAGTTAGATGTCTTTTAGTGTCCCTGAAATTTGGTGGTATTCAACTCAAGTGGAAAGTGTTCTGTACCAGCAACAGTGGAGTGATGCTGAGATAGGGCACGTCAAAGCCCCTTGGAGCCAGTCTTTCTGCTGCCCCATCCCCATTTCCTGAGCAGAGCATGTTCGTGCACACATGCGTGTGTTAATAGCCACACTCGTGGGGGAGGATCACATCCGTCTGTCACCATTCCTCAGAGCTAAACAGCTCTGATAAGAAACTATTTGTCAAAACAAATGTCATTTCTGAGAACATAATTTTACATGCACCAGTGGCCTGCCACAATTTTTTTTTTTTTAATATGGAAAAATCCAATTTTACTTCATGAGTAAATGCCCATTCAAAGACAAGGCCACCTCTATGGCAACCTAAGGCAGAAACTTCTATACCACTTAATTTGAAGCAGTAAGAAAGATTAAAAAAATAAAAAGCACTCAATGGAAGGAATGTGTAACACTCATTTGTAAGTTAGAAGCAATTTCAAATTTACATTCCAGACTCTATGTTGATTTTTTTAAGACAGCTACGGTTGACGTTGACTTAATAGAGCAATAGATATGCTGGGAAGAGGTGGATATAATGGAAAAAATGGGTGAGTGACAGTGATTGTTAAAATGGGTCATGAGACTGTAGGCTGAGCAACCCTGTTTTATAGCAGAGTCTTGTTTCTTATTTTTTAAAAAAACCTAAAACCTTCAGGATGAGATTCAATGATGTATTTTTTCAACTTTTCTTAGGCAACCAAATATGTAAATATATGTATTTTGTTCCCATCTTCAATCCCTGAAAGGGTACAGACACTGCATACTGTATACTCTGTGTTTTTTTTTTTTTTTAATCTTGTAAAGACAGGATATCTCTACAGTGTAGATGAATAAGGCCTTTGATGTTACGCAAATATTACCTCTGGACTAAACACATACAACCCTGAAATTATTAAACATAGAAACCTAGAGCTTTCAGTGCATTTGCCGATTTTATTTTGCTATGCAGAAACATACATTCACCATGGGCTGTGATGCAGGTGACTGTGTCATGGAGAATCTCTCTTTTTGAAGACTATTTATAACACTAAATAGTTTTAATTACAGTGAAAATTCTGTACAGTTTAAGGCTTGGCTCTGAACTAGAATGTAAATATGGACCAGATTTGAAAATAAAACACTCTTTTCAAGTAAAAGAAGAAAAATCAATTAAAAAATACACAGAAAAAGAAACTAAGAAAACAAAGCCACAGGAAGCCCAACAGGTTCTCCCGAAGTGAAATTTCCTAATATTGTAAACCAACAAAAATACAGGTTTTTCTTCCCAAAATAATGACACTTTACATATTTAGGACTGGTTAGGGAACTCTGAAAAGCTCTCTGGATTGAACACAGACCAAAGCAAACAACGAGGAAGAAATCACATTAATATGCTAGAATCAGTACTACCTTATAACAAATTAAATGAGATACACAAAGCAAGATTGTAAGCGTTAAATATTTCCAGAGGATCAGAGAGTCGTTACTGTTTATGGGTGAGAGTAATAAAACCAGATGAAACAAGTATAAGTTGTTTACTGAATAAACTTGGGTTATTGGCACATCTAATCTGGGAAAAATCTGACACATCAGATAGACCTAGACAGCTTCTAGCATTTGAGGGTCATCTTCGTTTAACTGTAAACAAAAGGTTTGTTACCTAAGAAATTGCAATTTTGTTTAGACTTTAATAATAATAAACTATGAAAGGCATGAATTGCTTATGTGTTACATGAGATCACAGTTTATATTGTTGGTTATGAACGTGCAGATATAGCTGAAAACTGAGACATTTTGTGAAAATTAAAAATGCTGCTTTTGTAATTTTATTGTTGCTTCATGCATTATCAGTTTAGTGATGCTGAATCAGATTGCTTTATTATGGGAGGATCTCTCTGCCAGTGTCTTTATTAATGGTCAAGGTCAATTCTTCTGGACTGAAATTTTCCACGGACAGATACAAGTCAGTTGGGTTAGAAGAGGGAACTCCATATAGGCTCTGGTTTTCCTAACGGTTTGCATGACTGCATTCATGTGCAAGCTAAGTTATTCCTGCAGAAAAGAGATTTGATTAGTTACTCATTTGAAAACAACTGAAAGATTTTCTTAGATCAAGGACACAAAAAAAGTATCTTAGAGGTTAGAATGCTCATTTGGACAGGAGGCCATGACATTCCAGTGTTAAGTCACTGCCAATTATACACTTTCTCTTAAGTAATTACGATAACGTTAGCCCAAGTGGCTGAAGCTCATGGAAGATTTTTTTTTTTTTTGCTATCTTCCAAAATATCCTATTCATTTGAGTAAAATGGGTGGTTTTTATATTTCTCTTTCAAGAGATGCCACTCATCAATTTATGTTTCTTCAACCAATGTTAGAGAACTTACTAATATATTAAATCTCCTAAATGTTTTATCACATCACCAAGTTGTGCAAGTCGCTCGACTGCTGCATTCAGCATTCAAAGCCCTCTCAGAAATGCTCACAGCCCCATGAGTTCTTGCATGGCAGGTTAGTATGCATGACAAGTCTGTGCACACATAGATGATACAGTCTGCTTATGATGCTGGCCAAACAGCCACTGGAAAGGCATGTGCTTTCTAAAGGACCACAAGATTGCATTTTTTGCCTCCTCCTGAGACAGTGCTACACTAGGGAGAAAAATCATCCCAAAGAATCCAGGAAATATAAGACATCCAAAAAGAAAGTGAGTGTTCAGCTTTCAAATTAAAAAACAAAACCAAAGACCAAAGCATAAACAGGCTATAATCAAACATCGTTGAGGAGAAGGCTTACAATGGGATAATGCTGCCATCAGAAGGAGAAAGGGGTATATATTATTCTCCTAGTATTTGGAATACACAAATTGAGCCTCTCAGAGCAACACTGCCTTAGTTCCAATTAGGCCACATGGCAAGTAAAATCAAATTTGACATTACAAATTTGGATAATGAAAAGAGTGCAGGGCATGGAATAAAAGGGAATAGCAGGAAGACCACATAAGCATAGCCTCTGCTCTTCCTTTATCCTCTGACTGGCAGTATATGCAAAAACTCCACAAGAACGGAAGCTCCAAATGTGAGACAAACCCATAAACCAATTCTCCATCCTCTTGGTAACCAGCCTGACAAATGCCAGTGAGAGAACAGAGGAAAGGAAGGATCAGGTGAAGGATGAGAGGGAAGTGCCCCATGCCTCATGCCAGCCTAGGCAAGCCTAGAGAATCAGCATCACCTCTTACCTCTGGTCAATCCTCTCCATCTTCTGGTGTGATCTCTGTCTCTTTATGGACCACTACTTTGGTCACTGACATGTCAGGGTGCTGCTCTTTGGCCTCTTTAATTGCCTGAGCCAGCGCCTATCCCCAGGAAATCACAGAAGGGCAAAAACAAAAAGGAGGTGGAACATGCATGATCAGTGGCGAGGTGGAGACTTAGGAGCTAGATCTATATCCACAATTTACAAATGAGGTACAATGATTACAAAAGGAAAATCATATATTGGAAAGTTAATTCAGAATTTTTTTCAGAATACATGCTGGACTAGAGGAATGGCATTGAAACTGTAGGGCCAACAGGTTTTTCTTTGTTTCTCTGCCAGGGTATTTACCGTCTCACACATACTACCTGGTCATGGTCAATGTCGGCATCTCCCGTGATGACTATTCGCTTCTCAATTCTTGTCTCTGAAATGCCCCCTTTCACAGTCTGCAAGACACAAAGAGAAGCTTTATGAATTTACTCACTGGGAGAAATCATCATTCTTCAGTGGAGGAAATGGCGGAAGATGCTGACAGAGCATTAAGTAACATCATTCATTCTTTGAGAATTGAAATTAGAGTTCTATGGCAGTTATTTAACATTTTTAATTCCAGAAGTGAGGACAGAGTGGAGACCTTTGGGTCTGAATGGCCCGTGTTTCTGGAATACCTAACACATGCCAAGTGCTGGAGTAAGCATTAAGCTTAGGATATCAGAATGTATATGCCTCAAAAGGAACTCACACATGAGGACAAGTGCATCGTAAATCTAGGAGTTGTGAAAGCTCTCCTTGCTATCCCCGCATCCTAACTGTCAAGCCCCTTTGTGCTTGGGCAGCCCAACCTCTGAGAAGTTCTGAACAAGCACTTTCCTCCAGCTTCCTCTGAAGGAATCCTCTTCTTGGTTCTCACTCCACTTACTTTGGTGATGTGCGTAGTGGTGGTGGTACTGGTGGTTTCAGATGTGATCGTCTGTGCGCTCATCAGCACACCCGGCTCCAGATCTGTGCCAGGATCGACCTGAAGCAGCAGAGGAACAGACCCCTCATCCAGGTGCTCACATTTGCTCTACAGAAGTTGGTTATGCTACTTAAAGGCATTATGACAATTTCATTATATCCTATTATACAATCATTGCGCTCCTCAGAGTCTGAGAGCTGCTCCCAAGAATAAGAACTAAGTGCAACCAGAGATAATTGTCATTAAAAAAACTAAGATTTTAGAAATGTGAGGGGTGGATGGCTGAGTGAATACTTTGCTTTCTCCGAGGCCAGGGAAACAGGTTTCTGAGCCTTTTTCTACACTTCGAGACACATAAAGACTTAAGTCACCTGCTGCTCCCTGATAAGTAACAAAATGACCATTATTGCCTCACTTTTAATAGAGATGGTCTGGCTGCTGAATCCTCTAAGTCTCATGAATTAAATATTGTGCAGTCTATGTAAACACAATAAGCCATAAGAGGGTAAAATGAGGAGCCAGGACTCTGGTCTTCACAGAACATCTCACCTGTGATGATTCATATGTGATGGTTTTGGTTTCGGTGTGAACTACTGGCACTTCCTTGGTAGAAATTTCTAGCTTTACTCCTCCTGGTGAAACACTGCCAAAACTGATGGTTTCTGTCTTCACCATCGAGGACTGTGCCAAAGGGACGTAAGTAGAGTGGCTATTACAGTTTGCACAAACACACTATTTTCTTCCCTTTCCTCTTTGGTGGTTATAAGCACAGGTTAGTATGCAATTAATGTTTACATGGGGAGTAAGCAAGGGAACGAGGCATACAACATGTACATGTCAAACCGTCTCCTGGAATCTCATAACATTTTTATATGAGATTCTACAGGTAAAGAAAAACATGTTGAAGGCAATAAGAAAAAAAATAAGTTTTCTATTTAATAACTTCTTAGAAAGAAGAAACTAATAATGAGACATTAACTTCCCAAATACTTCCGGAATCTCAATCAAAGAGAATAAAGAATACAGTTCTGGCATTCAGGACCTGGCCAAGTATGGTTTTGGTGCTTCTGGAAAAGTGCACTGAACAGAAATAAATTTATCACGTTTTCTAATAATTTGGCCAACTTTGCATTTCTCAACTTTACTGCCAATAACAATTTCAGTGAAAGCAGAAACTATTTCCTGGTGCTATATCATTAATAATTAAGAGATATGTTTGTATGTGACCCCAAAGCTGGAAACCAGTATGGAGGCCCCTAATAGGTAGAAGGAAGGAAGAGGAAAAACTCACAGAAAATTAAACTTAGCCTCACCATTATGCTGATCTAAATTTCCAGGCATCCTATATCAGTTTTATTTTAGTAATAAAAGTAACATTAACTACTAGTTACCTCAAAATGAGGTTTTTGTTCCAAAGTTTCTGAAACGTGGATGGCTGCACTCTGCTCCTCTTGTGGCTCACGGGACACGGCGGCTGTCTCTTGCTGCTCCAGCACAGCTTTAGCGACCTCCTCCCCTGGTTCCTCTTTAGCATCCTCCGTCAAGGCAGAGACACTAGAAGCCCCCGTGAATGTGGGCGGTGCTGCGGCATCCCCGCCGTCTCCTGCTGTGTAAGAAGCATCCCCACTTGCGTGCATCACACGCCTCTCCTCCACCAGCACAGTCTCCTGCACCACTTTCTCAGTGCTAAGCGGTAGGTGATGCGAGGCGGGTTCCGTCTCGATTCCACTGGATTCCGTCTTGGTTTCCATTTTCTGCATGAGAAGAGATTGTGGCATCAGTGTGACCTTCCATCAACCAAAGGTCAGAAAATAACTAAAGCCGCCACTTGCCAGGACGCCTAAAGCCAGCATCAAGAGCTTATAACCAGAAACACTGACAGAAGTATAAATTAGCTTTCATTCCTCCCATTGGAATCTCTGATGCCTGCCCCTGCCCCTGCCCCTGCCCCTGGTGCATGCACCTGAACCTGTGCTGCTGCTTCAGGACATCCGCAAAACAAACAGAAGGCAGGATAAAGTGCAATTAACAAAACAAAAACTAAAGCATTGCAGCACATTCACATTGGTTTGGGCTGCTTTCTTAGACTCAAGTGGTGAGATAGAATGCTTTTAGAAATTAAATGCCATTAAAATTTCTCAACATGTTTGCCTTTTGAATATCTGAAGTACATTCTTGAGATGCAACTAAAGGCATGTGACAGATATGCCAAGCAAGTACAAAGGACAATTAAGTGAAGGCACCTCTGAGACGCTGAAGGCAAAGCCAGCTGGATACAACACATACACTCACGCCCCCAAAAAGAGTAAGGAAAGGCAAATGGGTACATTCAGAAACACCAAGGACGAAAACAAATGGCCACCTGAACCCAGGTTTGAGAAGAAGTAACCCCTCCTATGAATTCTGTTGGTTTTCGCGCAGACTCTAATAAACTGAAGATTTCAGAGCCATCCATGAGCTTTTCCCCAGAAGACTGCTTAGTCTGAGTGAACAAAGAAAGGTAGAGTCAAGCACAAAAGAGAGACACAAACTTAGGCACATACACATTCACAGCTTGTTAGACAAAATCGTAGGCAGAGGAGACGGGGGAGGAGGAATGAAGGAATCTCCGATACAGAGTTTGGAAACAGAAAAGAATGGGAAATAAAATAGAAAACTGGGGTGACCAGGAGCTCTTGTTTGGTAAAGCAGAGAGAGTTATTAGGATCAGGATGGTGCCGATTTAAGCAGATATTTTTCCCCCTTCATTGCAAGCCACAGCAGCACTATCACATCTTGGGAACGGGGAGCTGGAAATAAAATGGAAAGTGTTTTAATGCTGACTTTGCACTGCAGTATTGATTTAACCATGAAAAAAACAAAAAAGCTGGGTTGGCTGCTCTCAACATAAAGCCAAGCAGCAAGAGAAACGAAAAGGTCTGGGGTGGAAGGGGACTGCCTCAAAAACTGTCATGCTGGAATTGCAAACTGTGGCCCCAATGAGCGACACTGGTTACCACTACTCGGGAGGCGGACGACTCAGTAACGTAATGGGCAGTAGCAACGGTAAAGGCCGGTTCCTGGGAATATCGCCATTCAGACAGGCTCTTCCTTCGGGGACCAAAGAGGCCCACTTTTAAGACCTCACTCTCTGGCACTTGCTCTGTTTTGCTGAAGCGTCTGCCTTCCAGGCCAGGGAGGACGGTCATGTCCTTCCCCAGCTGTGGAGCCTTCTTGAGGTCGTCGTCTTCAGGACTCTGCCGGCGAGACTCGGCCTCCTTGATGGGCGCCAGGGATTCGGACAATTTCCGCTTTGTCGTCTGGACCTCGGGTCCTCTCCTGGATTTCTCATCAGCGAGGGCTTCCAGGACCTCATACTCTGCCAGTCCGGGAATGGTCTTCACGGACTCTGACATTCCTTTCTCTATTTTCTGAAGGGCTTCCATAGTGGAGGGCTGTCCCGCTTTCTCGCCCTCTTTAGCTTTCTCAGTCATAGTAACAATTTTCCCGGAGACAGTGTCATAGGATTTTCCTAGAGTGTATATTTTCTGTTTGCTGTCTTCTTTCAGTTGCATTTCTCGAGCCAAGTCTTCGAAGCTATGCATTTTAATAGTGCCAGATTTTAACATGTCGGGTGGGAGGTCACCAGTTCTACTGCTCACGGTCACCACCTTGTAAGTCACAATCTTTTTCGAATCACCATCAACTACCTCAGTGGGTATTTTGTCTACAATAACCCAATCCTCTGTGCCCTATATTTGAAATATAAAAGCTAAATTAGAAATTCTGATGGTATCTCATTTCTAAAATAAGAATCCTTTAAAAAAAAATCAGGGCAACTGCTACATGCAGGTCTGTGATGGGACCGTACAGGGCTTATGTTATTATCTAATAATTATGACTGCAATCTCTTTTCCTCTGAAATGATAAACTATAAACTTCAGCTCAGAATACATTCTGTAGGCAGAGTTGTAACTTCTTTAAACTGGAACATACTTTGCAGTAAAGTTTTTGAAGAACAGATTTGCTCATGATAAACTTTGGATCATTTTATATTTCAAGATTTAATAACATTATTGAAGTTGTTGTACAAGTTACTTAGCTTTACGTGTGTGGGCATAAAAAGTTTTCCTCATTAAATATAATCTATACTTCATATACTGTTGTTCTCACAAAGAACTTCCCAACATTCTACAAATTTATGTAAATATCATTTTCCAGATTTGTAAACTGTATTTCCTTATACAGGGAATTGAATCCATGATAGCATTTATTATTCAATAAATATTGAGTGTGACTGTGTTCAAGGCATTATACCGAAATATTTCTCACTAATGGGACACTATTAGAGCCCCTTATAAATAGTGATATGTATACTGTTTGAGTCTTATATATTTTTTAAAGAAATGGGGTTTCCCTATGTTGCCCAGGTTGGCCTTGAACTCCTGGGCTAAAGTGATCCTCCCATCTCAGCCTCCCCAGGAGCTGAGACTACAGGCACATGCCATTGTGCCCGGCTCCAATCTTATTTACAACTGAAGTTTATTGTCTCAGGAATTTCTCTCCCATTTTCTTTAGTGTTAGTTCCAATAAAACTAAAGAAATGAAAGCTAAGAAACTTTTGTATTCACGAAGGCTTAATATAATGTGACCAGGTAGGTTAATAGCTTCACAGATTACAGAGGGAAGAGACATCAAACTAGGAGCAGGTGAGTGCCTTGGTTTACATTTTAAACTGGGATGTTTTCTAGAAACATTTGTGTTTATTACAGCCTGAAAATTTAAATCTAGAAATATGTGTGCCTTAAAAAAAATTACTACAGATCCATCTACATGCTAGATGAAGTGAAATGAATTAAAAGAATAACCTCTAGGGTCGATGGGACAGTTTTCTGGAAAATTATTTGACGAGAAGTAACCACAGAGTCAGCAGAATCTCCTTCCTGCATTTTCTTTATCATACTTGGCTAGTGGGGAAACCAATAAGAATTCAGAACTTTCAAAATCAATCAACATCATCTAAATTAGCACCATTCTACAGGTAAAAACAGGCAGTAAAACAACATTTCAGTAAGATTATTATTAGAAAGTAAGTCAATGACAACATACAGAGAAAAATTAGCTTGGATTAGAAGCCATAAAGAAATGATGCATAACTGATAACTAAAATATTAAGAAAATTCCATTGTCCCTTCCCCAGAATCTAAACCAAAATTATGTACCTACTTTGGTTTTAAACAAAATACATTTAAAAGGGAAAATAAAAACTAAAAACATTTTAATGACACTAAAGTCTGAAGAGCAATTCCTTTTGGAAAATCCTTTATGTTTGGTTTTTACCTGAGACTCAAAGAATGGAGAGCTTCCTTGCTGCAAAAATATAATTTTTTCAGAAATCTCTCTTTCTTCTTTGGTCTGTTTGAATAAAGGGGGTTGGGTTGGAGAAGAGGAAGTAGACAGTTTCCAAAAAGGCATGTTAGGAAGAGAGTTCTTTCATTGTATGATTATCTATCTATCTCATATATCCTCATAATATTCTTTTTTTTTTTTTTTGCTGAAGGAGTATTGTTTATGCATTTGAAAAATGATCTGAAACTATCTCAAAATTTAGCTTTATCCAAAGAGTTCAGATTTTCTGAAACTTTGGGGCTTATATAACTCAAATGTGCTTTATTTCTACAAACACAGAATATGCAAGAGCAATATAAAGGCATTTATTCTTGGCATTTAAACAGTGTTTATGTTGGCATTAAAAAGTGGGTATTTAAAATAAAACATTAAGAAACTTTTAAACATTTAAGTTAGGAATAAAGCCTGACGTCTATTTCTGACAAGTATTTTATTGGATTCCCCATTTAGGTGCTGCTTGTTACAGAGTAGTGAAACATACACAATGTCACTGCATTAGTCACTAATTTAAATAAAACCAGTTATACTTAGATGGATTGATGTATTATCCCACAAATAAACAAAAAAATACTCAAGGGTATAGCTTTATTTGAACTTTTATAACATGGCTAATAATTTTTAAAAGTCAATTTCAAAATATCTTGGTGGAAAATTAAGTATATCAATTCATTCTTTAACATAAAAAAATTAAGAAATAGTATTTCATGTTAGGAACTAGATTTTTAACTACTTTTTTTTTTCTTTAGTATTAAATAGGCACAATTTAGGTGGCAATGCATGAGCTATCAAGCCTATCTCTGCACGGTGTTCAAATCCACAGAGCAGGGATAGAAAGGATATTTTAGAAGATTAACTTAAAAAATAATGATGGCAAGTTCAAAGTTTCTAGAAGAATGGAACTTTTAAAATACGTCTTATCATTACAAACAATGTAATTTTATGAGAACCATTTAAAATTTATTTTTGTCTAAAAATCTACCAGTACTACATTTAATCACTTGTTTGTAAGACGTTGTAGGGGAACATCTAGAATATTCTGCAGGACCTACTGACAGATTTTGATAGTATCATTCTCAAATGACTCTTTCTAATGAGAAACAAGTAAGCCATTTTCAGAGAAGAAAAAAAAAAAACAACTCTCTGTCCTGCTGCATTTTGGAGGATGGTGTCGGAAAAAATAAAATGTACCATGTGTAATCATTAAATGTGGATTTTTGTTTCTTTTTCTTTCTTTCTTTTTTTTTTTTTTTTTTTTTGCTTTTAATCATAGCCTCTTTTGCAAACAGAAATGAGAAACAGAAAGGAAAGGTCAAAATTATAGGCACTTTTCAGAATAACACTGCTAGGTCTCTAATTACAATCACTGAGCTAAATATTATTCCTAAGATAAAAGCTTCACAAAAACCCAGCAAAACTGGTTCTCAGCATATCCTGTTGTCTGAAACCAACTAATTTAAAAAATGCCTATATCTTATAACTGAAACTGTTAACTGTCTACATTCTAAACCGTGTATGTCCAATAACATAAACAGGTAACATAGGGAGTAGATTTTAGAATTTAATTCTATATATGGTCAACCTCCCAATATAGTTAGTCTAGTTAATAGAGAAGCGAAGAGGCACTGATAAAGAAACTCACTTTTATTAGGGGTTAGGATATAGTCAGGTATATAGCCTAACCATTTCATTTAGTTACTTAAACATTATAAGTAATTAATCTCAATATCATAATTGGAAAAACAAGGCCCTATACTGGCACATAAAATTCATAACAGTGTTATTTACTGTTGGGCGATTAAAGATTTCTACAAATAAATTTTAGGGAATAGGCAAATTTGCAAATGAAGGTTTGGAAATCATGGAAACTAACTAAACTGATCGTCTAGCTCAAAGAATTACTGTACAGTGAACATACCTGTAAAACTACCACTCACATAAACAGAGAACAATATTGGCGCAGCATACATACTAGTAGGTACTGCTTTTTAATTATGATTTGGAAAATTCTGGTATTCAAGTAACCACTAAGGATATACCTGTAACATGGAAAAGGCTTAGATGCATCATGAAAGGCTGTCATGGGAAAGGTTTGTGGAGAGAGGATGTACTTGGGCACGCTGCACATACCACATGCCTACCCTCCCTATGTTTGGTGGGCCCTGGGTGTGGGTGTATTTGCCTATTTTCCAAAGTAAATGAGAATTAGATATTATTTGCTGCTTTGGGGCATCCTTGCTACTTGCCTGCTATTAACTCATGTATCTGAAACTTGAAACAATTGGCAATCAAATTTCCATTTTATACAGGAAACAAACATAAAATTCTCAGAACATAATCACCATTATTAGCTCACTGAATATAATTCTAACTAGAATTTTCTTCTAATTGTTCATAAACTGGTAGCATTTTATAGAAATAATTATTATAACAATTCAACTACTATAGATACAACAAAATAAAGAAAAAAGATGGTCACATTAAAACTCAAAAGATCATCAGGTTTTTTCTTCAAAGTACCATTTTGTCACTGAGACAAAAACAAAAACAGAACCAACTAAGCTTTGGGAAGTTCTAAGTTTGGGGACACCAAGTCGAAGTTTCTTTCTGATTCTGACACAACCATTACTTTATTAGAGCTGTAAATTTTAAAAATTAAGTTAAATATTTCCATTTACAAGTAACTGGACTTCTTTCTAAACTGGTTGATTACTGTTTAATTAGAGTGGATTTTATTACAAAATAGAGTGATATCAAACTAGTAAAAGTTACTTTTAAAAATATCCCCTCTAAAATAAAAATCTTTTGGTTATATATTTAAAAACCAGTATGTGTTTCATGTACATAACATACAAAGGATTAAAAAAAGGATAAAATTATCTTTTGTGCTTTTCACATACAAAAGTAACAGAAGCCATGGTTTTAACACAGAAATTGGCAATAATTTAGAGCACAAGAGCTTTCTGGTTTGTTCTGAAGGCTATCTACGGGGCCCTCAATTGGAGTATAAACTTAATGTCCTTGATGACTATGAGGTCCTGGAGAAGAGTAGAAGAGAGGAGAGGCCACTCTGCCTGGCCCTGCTGCCATGGGGAGCATAGCACCCTGACCACCTAAAGAGAGCTCTTTTCCTCTGGGACTTGAAGCTCCTTCAAGATGCTTTTCAGGGCTCCTTTGATAAGCAGGGTTAATCAGCCCTGTTTCTAACAAGTTCTTTATATCTAGTCAAGCTCTTTCTGCTATGTCTTCTGTTCCCAGTGGTGACGGAGCACTGCAGGACTGCAAAACAACCCTGCAGAGGCTGAAAGCAGTGAGTACGACAGCCTGTGGTCTTCCCCAGTTTAAATAACCACACTGCTTTGTCATTCTGCAGAGGGCATGTTTTTCTTTCTTAATTATGTTGAAAAAAAATCCTTTCTTAGCTTTCTCCAGTTTTTCTGCACTAACACAGAAAAAGCATTAATATCCAGGGAAAGTTCAGTATATTCAAAATACTCCATAAATTATTAATGTCTTTGAGGCTTATCAAATGTTAATTCTCTAAGATCTAGAATTTAATAGATGTAAAACAAATTATCTTACTAGTCTAATGGTCTAGACTCATGAAGTTCCCTTGTTTATTAGCACCACCCTTTAAATTCTCTAAGTTGTTCTCTAAACTTTCATTCAAAGTGGCTACTATTTAGCATTTTCTGAAATAACATCATGAGGAGAGAGGCTTTGCTTTGTTTTGTTTGGGGTGGCTATGTGGTTTGTGTTTTTGTAACTTAATCCAGTATCTGATATCTTTAGAGCCAGTAAATTATTTCCAAAAGAGTTAGTAGAAATAGGGTAAGCCAAACTTAACCAATGACAATTACATTTATGAGAACATAACTTAATATTATAAGGACTATTACATTTAAATCAATCTGAATGTGCAATTTATCTCTTGAAACTCAGTAGTTTGAATGGAATTGGAGTTTAATGGTACAAGAATATGTTGGTAATTGTACTTTTCATTTATTCTGCATAAAAAGGGTCCTTTTTAAAGTAATTCAAATGGATATAGACCTATTCCCTTTTTAGCTAGGTTTGGAATTGTCATGAACATAGTGATAATGAGTTCTTGGTTACTTTTGATAAATAGCTTTCAAAGGAGGTTTAGAACATGATCAACAGTAAGTGCAATTCAATTATTCTTTTTACTGCAAGGACTTAAGCACTGCATGCAGATCACTCTTTAAAGAATTTTTCTCCACCAAAGCCTAAGTTTTAATGTTCTATTCTGTGCCAGCTTCCTGAGCAAATATTTCCCAATAAACGAGTGTTACAGAAAAGTAGGTTAATCAATATAATGCTAAAAAAAGATGCAGTTTTCGAAAACTACTTCTTTTGAAACAGAGATAAAGCAACATGATGTCTAACAGTAGGTAGTTAAATTAGCACTAGTAATTTTTGGTTCCCACATAATGGGAGCTCTGAAGTAACACCAGCTGAATCCTCATACTCTCTGGCTATACATTTAAAAAGAGCTTCCTTGGGAGGCCAAGGCAGGCAGATCATTTGAGGTCAGGAGTTTGAGACCAACCTGACCAACATGTTGAAATCTCGCCTCTATTAAAAATACAAAAAACATTAGTTGGGCATGGTGGCACATGCCTGTAATTCCTACTCAGGAGGCTAAGGCAGGAGAATTGCTTAAACCCAGGAGGCAGAGGTTGTAGTGAGCTGAAATCACACCACTGTGCTCCAGCCTGGGCGACAGAGTGAGACTCCATCTCAAAAGAAAGCAAAACAAAACACTCTGTCTCAAAAAAACAAAAAATCTCTTTAAATGTATAGCCAAAGAGTGTGAAATAGCCTTACTTAAAAAAAATTTCTGGCCACTACTTTCCCCCTATAAAACATCTACTAAAAATTTTTTATAAATTTGGCCAGGTGTGATGGCTCATGCCTGTAATCCCAGCACTTTGGGAGGCCGAGGCGGGTGGATCACTTAAGGTCTGGAGTTTGGTACCAGCCTGGCCAACATGCCGAGATCCCGTCTCTATTAAAAACACAAAAATTAGCCAGTGTGGTGGTGGGTGCCTGTAGTCTCAGCTACTTGGGAGGCCAAGGCAGGAGAATCACTTGAATCTGGGAGGCAGAGGCTGCAGTGAGACAAGATCACCCCACTGCACTCCTGCCTGGGCAAAAGAGCAAGACTGTGTCTCAAAAACAAAAAAACAAAAAACTTATTATAAATCAGTTAAAATCATCAGTTATAAATAAAAATCAAATAAAATACTCATTATATCAATAAAAGCCTGGTATATAATACCTCAGAGTAAAATTGTCCTGAAATGCTATCAACTTTGTTACCATTTAATCAAACAATCTCAACAGGCCTCATTTGCAACTGATGAGAACAAGTTTGCAGAGTGTTTTTCAATGCAAAAGAAGAAAGCATATGTAGAAAAAGTGTCAGTTCATGAAGAGAATACCTTGATTTATCTCAGCTATAAAATCTAGGTTTATGGTCAGAATCAGCTGATTTTTACTGTAGTCTCCCTGTGGCTTCCTGCCCTAAGAAACATCTGACGTTATTATTCACTCCGCAGCCACTTTAATCATTTCACTTTGCAGTTTCCCTTTGGAGCACTGAGCATCTCAGTTTTCAGGTTAAACATAGATAAGAAGAGAGATTTTCTACTTAGAAGCTTGTCAAATGCAATTCTCCACACCCTGGAGAGAAGGGAGGCTACTGAACAGAAGGTGAGTCCAACCACAGGCTTGACTACTGACCTCTTCAGGAACAAGTGGTTCGATCATGGGGGCATCCTCCTGCCTGGCGGCCAGTCGCACGGGGGAGGTGGAAAGCCTCTTCTCCCATTCATTCGTGACGGCAGTGTCTGTCGAGGTTTCTAAGAAGGTTCTTTTCAGCTCGCTAATGTTGGTTTGATGTTTCATGAGGTCATCTTGAGTTTTTTCTAGCTCCTATATTCAGAATATAAAGTATCCAACAGTCAACATTTTACATTTGTGTTCCTTTCAGCTCTTTTGTTTGTTTTTTAAAATAATGTCAATCTTATTAGTAGTCAAAATAAAATGCATTTTGATCAAGGTTTATGGCACTACCACACACACTCTGGTGAAAATGTGATTTTCCCATGGAAAGGAAAGAGAAAAAAAAATCTAGTTCACACAAACATGAATACCAAAAGAATTTTAGAAGGTAAACTATAAAGAGTACAATTCACACGTAACCTGAGAGAATTAAAATAAATATACACACAGGAAAAGGGATCTATATCTAGGAGAGAATAAGGAATCAGAAGCTGAGAAGTCATCCCCACTTATTAACAGGTGAGCACACAGTTCATGCATCACAGTACGAGCCCACAGGTATTCCACCAAAAGAAAAACAACACACACGAACATGCACTGGTATGTACCAATACCAACCTCTAACATAAGATTACTATGTTTGACATACACATTTTCACCCTTTATTCGTTTAATCAGACTATTCTGAAAAAAGTGGAGAAGAAAGGGAAAAGTAAGGGACACAGTTGTCAAGGGAACAAATGCCAACCTACACAATGCACCAACAAATGGTAACCGGCTACAGAGCATGCTGAAAGGTCTGAACGCTGTAGACAAACAACGACTTATCACACTCTGTTTTTTTGTTTTTGTTTTTGTTTTATTTTTAATTTTCTACCTGTGCCTTGAGCTCTGCATCTTCCTCCTGGTCCGACTGCCAGCATCAAGAAAGAGTGGGAAATAAAGTCTTACATGCAATTTACTCTAAGTTTGAAGAACTATGGTCTATATAGACTTGCTAAATGTTGGCACTTGTATGCTCTTGCATATAGATGCCACTTCTTTCTTATACACAAACCACAACATTCTCACACACAATTAGGAAGCTTAATAAGAATACAGGAGTGAAAGAGTTCTTGCCCGGTGGGTCTTTCGCATTTTGACCAGCAGATCCATGTGGTTGAGAAGGTGATAGCAAGGGTGTAGCAGGTTGTTCTTGATGAACATTAGAAATATTTCAGGGAGTGGGGGGAGCCAGATTAAAATTAAAATTGAAAATTGTAAGAATAGCTATGATGACATAATAATGAGAGCTCCTGTAGGAATCTTGCCCTATGGGGTTAGTGACTAGGATTCCCAATTTGTAGACCAGAGAACCCATGCTCTGCCTGGGCCACACAGTGAAACCCCATCTCTACTAAAATACAAAAAATTAGCCGAGTGTAGCGACGTGTGCCTGTAGTCCCAGCTACTCGGGAGGCTGAGGCAGGATTGCTAGAACTCAGGAAGTGGAGGTTGTGGTGAGCTGAGATTGTGCCACTGCACTCCAGTGAGGGTGACAGAGCAAGACTATGTCTCTTTAAAAAAAAAAAAATTCACACAGAGGGTCCCACATTTTAAAGTTTCTTGAGACCTTGATTTTTATTTTTCTTTTTTTTTTTTTTTTTTTTTTTTTTTGAAGGATTCTTGACCTTTGCCCCAAGCTGGAGGTTGGAGTTTTGATTTTTGCAAAATGGAAACAAAACTGACCAGGTAAAAGCAAAAAAACAAACAAAGCCACACC